>UELV01081911.1:0-19234 GCA_900490015.1 Megastigmus stigmatizans
ACATAAGTCAATACAGCCTCTCTCGCCAAGCCACCAATCACAAGTACGCTTTGATCAACGATTTAAAGCGCCAACGTACATTTTACTCTGTGCTCCTGAAAAGCTTTTGGTTCCATAAAATCCCAAAGGCCACATCACGAAAAAAAGGAAAAATATCCCGACACACTCGTGCGACGATGTCTTTCACGGGATCGCTCAACATAGCAACGTCATAAAAGGCGCAAAATATGTTTCAATCGATAATGAGGCTTTTCTCTCGCCTGTTCCTTTTCACCCGCGCGCACCCTACGCTTTCCGAGATTCATCCTCCATCGTCACTCAGCATTCCCTTTTCCCCTCCCACATTCTTTTTTTCTCTACACAGCAGAGAAGCCAGCTTCTTAGCGCGAACGAGCGCGCGTAAAAAGAAAACAGGTATATGGCGTTGGAGGATGGGGGTGGGGTGAGCTTCGTGAAAAATGGATCTTCCTCGCAATGCTTTTCCACGCCGAAACATCTCGCATGCGGGTCCAGCAGTGCCGGCAGCAGCAGCAGTCGGGTATAAAACCCCTCAATGGATTGGCTGGAACCTCTAGCTTGGAGAAAGTGCGGATTAAAGCCGCTTGACCCGCACGGCGACTCGCCAACTGTCTGCCCAGCTTCTTCTTCCATTCGACCTACGCTGTTCTTCTGCTACTCTTTTCTTTTTCGTCTTCTTTATGTATCGGTGGGATGAAGAGGCAAGGCGTAGCTGCCTTCATGTCTGTATACGCAGGGAAGAATTGATCCACTAGGTATTATACTGAGGTAATTTTTATGATCTTGCAGGTGTTCGCATCGGACGCATAAATATGGCAACCCAGGTATAACGCGAACGTCTGGAGATTTGATAGGTCTAGGGTGTGAGTACATTATGCTACGCTGTGAACCTGTTTATATACGATGTGATGAGATGATGGCTCATCTTGAGCTATTGTATTAGGATATTGTTTGGGAGCAGTGATGGATATTAGGAAGATACTCTACCGCTATAGTTAGGGAACCAGACTGAGTTATGTTTCCAAAATATGCAAACCTTTTGTTACTTTTTGAACGCAGGTTATTCTATACAAGGGTATGTCCCTACCAGATTTGTTAAAATTACAAAGATCTATAAAAGAAATACATTTTAGCAGGATATCAAAGCATTGATCAATTCACACAGCAAGCCTTACATCTCCCGCTTTCAATTTCTCACATAAGTGCCAATCAGACAAAAACAAAGCCACTCATAGCGGCGCGCACATGTCAAAGCTGACAGCTTTATCTATCTAAACCATATCGCCGCAAGTACTCAAAGACATTTCGTACCTATTAGTTACCCTTCCCTGACATATCACTAGAAATTCTTCTGCACACTCGAAAAAAGAAACATACACACCCTCGAAATTGGCGGCCGAGACAGGACTGGTCTTGTTTCCAGCCCTGACGTACGATAATACTTAGGCTTAACGGGCCAAACCACGCGTGTCACCCTACCGAGAGAGTTTTGCAAGGGTGAACACCACCCATGAATCGTCGTCCGCCTGCCGCGTCTCTCTCTCTCTCTCTCTCTCTACGACGATATATATGTGTGTATACGTACGCGCACACTATTGGATCTCTCTGGCAACAGGTCCTGCGATGAGCCGTCTTTTTTTTATGCGCATGAGTGCGAGGGGCTTTTTTCGCGTGATTCATCACGACGATGCGTTTCGGCGACGGGCAGCTAGGAGGGGGGCTTTATTAGCGTTTGTTCTTGCGCCCGCGCGTCGCTTTCATTTTTAGTGCTCCCGGGGCTCAAGGGTGAGAGAATTGTTACGAGCTCTATACTGTGAGTGCGCGATTCAGGTTATTTATATACACTGTCTTGCGGTTGTTATTTCTGCTTTGTGGACAGTCGACTGATGTGTATAGCCTTTTCCCATCATTGGATTGTATTTTTTTTTTGACATAACGATGAATTTCAATTAAATTCATTATTATGGAAATCTTTTGTCTATGTGATGATTATAATAGACTACTTATCAGTTATGCCCTAATTCTTGAATTCATCGTATTATGCAGGTATTTCAAAATTCTACCCGCTTCTTGATTTCATGCTAAATAATTCCTAGTCTCATCTGAAGCTCTCGAAGGCTCTTTGAATCCGTGAAAAGAGGATATAACGAATCAATACACATTGAATTATGCTTTTATCGAGCACCGAGCGATATAAAAGAGAATTTCGTATGCACGATGGCATCCAATTATCCTGTATAGCCTCAACTCTTACCGTCGGGTTACGTACAAGTCAGCGCCGTGGCATGAAAAATTATTAGATTGAAAATTGGCCTCGGTTATTGTAACGGATAAGTGTGGACCCGTAGAAAAGTTGTCTGATTTCGTCTTTCTCTCCCATCTCCGATCCTATTCGTTTGATCCGGCGACTTTAAACCGTGCGCTCTTTGTACCGAACGCTGAATTCGATTTAATCAAGGTAAAATGTTCTTGGATTATGTGCACCTCACGTTGTGGAGTGACGCTTTTTTACTTGATTTCCCGTTGGCTTAATTTGAGCCTCGTCGACTCGCTTGCGCTCGATCCCCTCGAGTTGTTGATTTTTCTGTTTTTCGCTGTCTATACCGCAATCGAATATTATTACTTCTGATCGAAAGCTTTTGGCGTATGCTAACTTTAAACGAAAGTATTTTTTTTATTTTAGACTGCTTCTGCAGTTTAAAATGCAGCAAACTGCAGCTTCGAATGATCTCAATTTTTCTCCACCTTTGGTTTGCATTGATTTTCTTTGCCAATTAGTTTCTTGTATTTGTTTTTTAATTAGGTGAACGCATTTTTGGACACATGCGACTAATTTTGCTAAAATTTGTAAGTGATCCTTCCAAGCTTCACAACCGTATATCGTCAATTGCTCTAAATTATTGACGTAATATTGCGTAAAAATATTGTTTCCCTAAATAAAAAAAATCTAATTATATATTTTGGCATTCGTTAAATGTTGTCAATTTAATATCGGATCATAACATTCAAGCCTTTTTATATGTGCGATTACTTCGGCAAATGTAAATTAACGATATAAATACTATTCTATTTTTTTATACAAATAATTATATAAGTTGATTTGTGTATTATTATGTATCAATTAATGTATAGCTAAATAACCCTTGCACAAGGCTTCAAATACTAAAGAAATAATAAAAACAAATTTTTTGGCACTACAATTTATTATTAGTGCTTTAAAAAAATTAAATGTACATTTTCAATTAACCGCTTACAACAATTTTGAAGATCATAGAAATGTTATTAAAAAGTATATAAATTATAAAACAGCAAAATGCTTTAAAAAATACAAATGCTTCGGGAATCTAACAAGTAAAAGGCATAATATAGAAAATATTAAAAGTCCCCTTGAAATCTAATAAAGTACAATATACCATAATAAATGGGACATATTTGAAAGAAAAAGATAAACGTTTTCATTAACTATCGTAATGCGTATCGTTACTCCGACATTATTTGAAATAAAACGTCCAGCCTTCATCGAAAACTCGTTCACAATACCGCTATAAATTTCCGCCTGTTATTATTTCGTTCTTTTTATCCTCCAGCGTGTGCACATACATCTCTTTTAAAAGCCAATAGCCCAACAGATCTCTTAGTTATTTTTTACTCCCTTTCTCGCGATATTTTTATTCCGCGCCTTCTTGTATTCGAGCTAAAAAGAAATTTTCAATAAAAAGTTTAGTTATATAAGTGAATTAAATATCAATAGACATTTAAAAAAAAGGGAAATAAATTTCACTGTAAATTAATCGTATGATTTTTTCTCTAATTTCTTCGTGTCTATTCTTTGTAGCAATTCTGTAATTTTTCTTTTAACTTTACTTTATGTGGCTCAACAAAACATTGTATAATTTTTAACAATAAATATCATTGTAGGACATTTGTTAATCAAGTATAAAAATTTTACAAATGTCAATCTCAATAGCAGTATTTTCATTTCATTGTCATTTTATTCAAAATTGTTCCCAATGAATAAAATTCTATAAAGTCAGTATGCTTTGTATTCATTGGATTCAAATTCAAATTTACCCATTCGAAACTGAAAGTTCAGTTCATGAGTTCATGTCTTTTGGATTGAATTTAGTGTCTCGGATCGTGGAATTTGAATTCAAGAATTTCAAAAGTGCATGCAATGCAGTATCGACCGATAACTTTTATTGTCCATCTGAAAATAAAACAACATCCAGTCAATCAAAATATTTCAAACTTGGCATAAAATGATTCTATAAAAAAATTGACGAAATTGAATATCGATGTAGAAAAGATTGGGTGCGAAAACAAAAATTATTATAAATTTAATACTTACTTTTGCGTCTGTTAAAATTGTTCGATGCAAAATTTAAAAGAATATAAAATTTGAAGTTATCGAAAGGTTAATAAAACGAGCTTTTCAATATTCCAGTCGTGCGACAGCTTTTTGAAAAATATTCTTTCGTTGGTTGTTTTTGAATGAAAAAATCTAATACTGAATATAGAATAGATCAGTTTTGAAATTCAATTTCGCCAATTTTCACCAGTCACTAAAAACGACCGTCTAAATATGGTTCAAAGCCCTCGATCAGCTTTTGACGTGCACGAAATCAGCTGATTAACCAAGCGTCAATACGGAATCGCACGCTATAGCGATTAAGAAGCCAGCTCCGAGTCCCCGGCATTGATCTTCGACCGCTTGACGTACACCCACACATACACGCACACATATGTGTATACTCGTGGCCCCCGCTTTCTGCCATTCAAGCTCGTAACCTCGTTGTTCGCGTCGCGCCTCTCTACCTCTCCCTATTTTACGACTCGGCACTTTGTATCGGCGCGCGGTTCGCTGGAACTGCTGAATTTCGAAGAATGGATGATGCGCGCGCTTTTTAAAAAGCTCCTGCATTCGCGATTTTTATGGGTGAGTCGGAGGGTATATATAGTCCGATAAGATGCGACTGGCTTTCGATGAGAAATAAATGGACTGGAATTGATACCTTTTAGGTTATTTCGTTCGTGGATCGAGTTTCTCTCTTTTTTGTTATTGCAATATTTCTGGAAAAATACCTAGTGGCATCCATTATTTTTCAGAAATAATTCAGTATTTTTTTTGTAAACTGTGCGTTTGTTGAATATAAAAGTCCTTTGTGTGGGTTTGAGCTAATAGCCCTGCGGGCGTTTAAAAATGTTTTTTCAGCGGGGCTTTTTCTCTCTATTATTGATTACAGATGATGAATAAAATCTGAACTCTGATTAAGCTTGTCTGACATATTTTTTGTGGGCAATTGCCTGTTTTTTTTAGCTTTGGTAAAGTTTGCGTAAAAAGAAGCTTTAAAATTAAGCGAGTATATTATCGATTGTGGGGAAGAAAGAAATTCACGTGAAGGTACGAGAATGGGAGAAAAGCCGGGCGGCGATAGCGAACTCAATGAATATGCGAGAGTCCTATCGGACTCGACCTCTTTCTACTATACTCGTAGTTGCCGATTCCTCGGAGCTTCTTAAAGAATAGCAGCTTAGACGTCGACGACCGCAAGGAAAATGGTAAAATGTGAGAAATTCGAAAAGTCTTGGGTACAGGAAAAGTTGTAAAATTATTTTGCTATTCGAATGAACAATTAAATACAAATTCTGTTAGATTGAACGATAAAATAGTTATATTTTACCAAAAAATTAATTGAAAGTGAAATAAGTTTTAATTTAAATGCAGACTGTGGTAGATCGATTGAATAACTTCAATATTATACATCTCAGCATAAATGATTTTTACTTATTACTATTAAATTACTTATAACATTAAAAATATCTTTAAATTTATTCAGATCATTAGTTTCACATACTGTTTTCTTAAGGATGTTAATTCACTCATTATAAAATAAAAATTTTATCACTTTAAATAAACTTTATAAATCATACAAATAAAACTTAATTTCAATTTTCAGTCTTGTCGTTCCACGTACTTCAGAGTTTACCCAAAAAAGTTTGAAAAATTTAGCTCAAATCGTGTAAAAATTTCACGTATAATACTTTCTAAAGAATGCAAAATGACCCCTTTAGAATATTAAAGAAAAATTTTTGAAAAATTCTTCTTACATCCAAAACTCGTTCCCTCAAAAAATCACCAAGCCTTCAATCTCAACCTTTTCAAAACCTCTAGCACATAGCATTTTTCTATTGCACTAACTCACTTACTTTCGAAGCAAATGTGCATCACATGAAAAAAGGAGAGAGACGCAGAGTTCATCGTTCGCCGCGTAATATCGGCGTTACACATTGCGCGCATACAAGCCGTAGTACGAGAGAGAAGAAGAGCAGCGGGCGGCTCTGATTGGCAGCGACAGGTATGTCGATACTCGCGGACAGTACAGCCGCTATACGAAGGGGTGACAGAATATTCGCTTCTTTCTCGTGCCGATTTCACTGGATTTTTTTTTGTTTATTACCCTCGGATGGAAAGAATATGTATAGCTTTTAGCCTATCGTGAAAAATATGCTTGTCAGCCTATGGCGTACTCTATCCTTTGTGACTCTTCTGGATAGCGTTCACTATTTTTTGACAACCTCGCGTGCTCGAACGGTTCATATCGGTAGATTTTTAATGCTGATTTTGGTAAGTTTTTAAAATTTTGTTAAATGGGTTACAGTACGATTTCCTTTCAATAAATGTATGGAATTTTAATTAACTTCCATTATCGCGTCGTTCGAGCGACCCGATAGCGGTAAATCAAAAAGCACAGGGTCGTCGAGAGAAATATTAGACGGCTCGAGTATAAAAGCGGGGTGGAGTTTATGCGATTCGTCCATTCGATTATACCCCTTTTTACGTCCACGCAAAAGATGAAAAATCAGAATCGCACCGATGAAGTCCCCCGTAATTTCGTTATACGCGCGATAGAGCGAATTTTATTATGGTACAGTTCCGCAAGAGAGAAGGAGAGAGAGAGAGAGAGAGAGAGAGACGACGACGACGACGGTCTCTGCACTTAGGTATACGGAAATCGTCATTGCGATTTCTAGAAAACGAGATTCGTTCAATCGCTATCACGGAGTGAAACGACCTTCGCCTATCTGAATAGCCACTTCCGACTACTGCCAACTCTTTCTCTCTCTCTCTGTTCATCTCTCTCTCTATCTCTCTCTCTCTTGCCTTCCCCTTTTTCTTGCTCCGCGCTCTCTTCACTCGAACGAATTTTTACAATGTCGCGAATGCCGATTTACCTAGATTCAATTTTAGTTCTGCTCTATCTTTTTGTGACACAAACTGCATATGATGTAATTGTACTATCCGATTGGATATACTGGGGAGCGTCTGTTTCAGAGATCTCGTTGAATCTGTTTTCCGCTAGTTCTGACTGCTGAAAATAATGAATTTCGGTATTGGAACGAAATGGCTTATATCCCATCTTTACGTTATTTAATTTCAATAGTATTTTATTTGACGCAAGAGTAACTAAAGTTTTTGTATTTTCTAATATAAACAATCTAAAAACTGTTTTGAAAATTCTACGGTCATTTCCAATATATTCTGCTTGTTCAAAAATCCACATTTACCTTTACGGAATCACAAAAGCGCTCGCTTTTTTCGCAAGAAAGCGGAAACTCCTCCCGGCAGTCATCTAAATTACTCTCGAACCAGCGCACAATATCAATTCCGCTCTCTCGGTACACGCGCAAAACGCGCGAAAATCGAATCGACGAAGCGTCGAACGGTCCCGACAAAACTAATTTCGTAATCGAGAGAGAGAAAGAGAGAGGCCAGCGTCGAACAGCAGCCGAAGCCGACCGTAGCTCTTAAATTATTAAAGTGCGCGTCGATGGCTTTTAGGCCGACGTGACGTTTCGCTTAATCGGCCACGGCGGAAAAAGTTTCGACTCGCCGAATTCCCTCCTCCCCCTTCCCCTCTGCGATTCTCTGCTCTAAGGCGGTTAAAGCTTGATTCTCGTTTACAACGACCAAGCGCACGAAATCAGATATTACTCACGATCTCGTAAAAAATTGTATAGGGTTTTCCATTTAGAATAATTTGTTGCAGAAATTTTACTTAATTTTAATTGTATCGATATGAATATTCTATATTCTTGTATAATAATTATGAATCAGCCTAATCTCAAGGGTTATCGACGGAATCTATAAAAGTAGTCACTAATCTATTTCTCTGTGGAAATACTTGAGAAGCAAACTCATTTGCAAGTATAATTTCCTGACCTCGATCATAATCACAGATTAGCTCGCTAAGCCACAGGAAATTTTCTCGTTAAGCACATTACGAGCTCCTTTTCCTAAGCTCGCAAAGAGAATTTCTACACAATTTTTTTGAAATCCCACTCGTACTAAAAGCATCAAAAGTGCACGCTGACAAAAACTTATGCTGCATCAACATTACATACAAACACGGTAGTACATCATCTATATGTACGTGCATTTAGATTCGCAACGTGTACTTACTCTGTAAAGAACCACATTTTACGTATCCAGACACGCTCATTACAAACTTCTCAATTGTGAAGAGCAGCGCGCGCTCGGCGGAAAAGCCTCATCGCCCCCTTTGAATTGAAGCAGCGAGCAGCAGCAGCAGCCGTTGGCAGTTACATAATCCGCGAGCGGCATTATTTCATATTAAAAATGTCGTAAAGAGAGGGTAAAACCGTAGGAAAAGGCTAGATGTGCTTAAGAGGTAAGGCGAACGAGATAAAAACGTAAGGGCAGAGAGAGAGACAGAGGGAAAAAGAAAGAATATAGCAGCAGCAGCGGTAGTAGCGGTAGCGTTGCTTTAATAAAGCGGATGGGGCATTGTTTATTAACTTTTTGCCTTTAGCCCGGGGGGCCTTTAAGCTCTTTGGCGTTTTCCCCGAACTAAAGTTTGCCTGCGTGAATCTTATTCGTTTATTAAAGTCGCCGTTGGCGGCTTCTCTCTCTCTCTCTCTCTCTCTCTCTCTCTCTCTCTCTCTCTCTCTCTCTCCTCAAAAGAATTTCACTTCGGCTTTGCGCCAAATCAATGCACACAATAAGCCTATTGAATCGTGCGCCGCATGATAAAGTTCGGATGGCGAACGAAGTAGGCAAAAACTTGTAATTAAAATCTGTATAAGTATATAACTGAAAAGCGGCCAAAACTGTAAACAAATCCTGTTTGGTTGGATGTTGGGGCAAAACTTTGAGTGCTGTGTATTATTTCTTATATATTCTTGTGGCATAATGTTTCTTCTAGCTTGACAAGGCGACTTGATATGTATTTGGAAGCTTTAATTACGAAGGGATTTATTATTGGAAGAGGTGAGGGTTCGTTTAAACTTTTCAGTTGATTTTTCTTAATTGGACAGACAATTAGCTTTAATCTAGACTTTTTTAAATTTTAATCTTGAATAAATATATGCTTGTTGGTTGTTATTACAAGTTATTTAAAATTAGCCATAATAAGAGAAGAAAGATTTGATCTGATAAGATTCGTTAATAACATAATACTCCAATATAGAATTGTCAAAAGCACATTACTCATAAGAATACAGCAAGAAAACACTTTCCAGATCGTTCCGCACTGATAATAAGCCTGACCTTTTTCATAAACCCAAACGAATCGACCTCCAAAATAATATCATTCGCACTTTAAAATGAAATTACACACTCCATTTCGCGAAAAACAAGTTCGTTTCAGAAAGAGATTATAGTCCGTAACCTCTTACCCTTTCCGCATACGCACACAATAGTTAAGAGGAAAGAAAGGAAAAACAGGTAGGAAGGGGAAAAAGCTCCGCGAAAGTCCAGAAGTTTGAAATAAAATGTAATACGGGAACGGAGGGAAGTAAAATAATGCAGTATAGTCGAGTTTGTCAAATCCGGAAAAGCCGGGGCCACATACCTTTTCATTTGCCTTTGTAACGAGAGAGAAATGCTGCTTCACGTACAAAGACTCTTATTTCGCTTTTAACTCTCTCTCCACCCTGTCTTTGTGCACTTTACGGTCGCGATTCGTTTTCTGCTCTCATTGTAATTAAGTTTGGGCCAAATAATGGTAATGCAGCGAGAGATTTGCGAGAGAGAGAGCGAGGATTGCAACTTGAAAATAAACTGGTTAAAAGTTATTCTTGTCATTTTATATTTTGATAAAGAATAACTGTCACGGTTAACTTTTTTATATAATAACGTAAAATGAAGATGGAAAAATGACAAATTCATACAGACGCGCGGAAAGTTTCGCTCCATTAAAAAAAAAGCCGCGCCGCGACGACACTAAGAATCATCCGCAAATACAGAAGGGAAAGTTAAAATCACAATCCTCCGTCAGCGGCAGAAGCGGTAAGAAGAAAAAAACTGAGTGGGTGTGGGGTTAATACGAAATATACAGCGAGAGTCTCCGAGAAAAAGCAGAAGCGCCATTATAATACACGACGAGAGAGAGAGAAAGAATTCTTTTCAGCTTTCGCTTTCTCCTTTAATTTGACTTGGACTGAAAGTGAAATCGATATTTAATTTTAACGACGCTCGCCGCTGTGGAAGTCGCTTATACAAAAGAATTGCCCTCTCTCCCCCCAGGGCCTATGCACTACGTTGTCGTCGATGACGACTGGATATAACAAGGGACCAGAAAATCCCTTTCGACTTCTCTCCTCTCGGTACATATATACGCCTCCATTCTTCATCCGCTTCTCCGGGTGCGTGTGGGTAAGGGAAGAAAAGTCCGAAAGGAGAGCGAATAGGACGGGAGAAAGAGAGAGAGAGAGAGAGTAAAACGTCGAAACTCGACGACGACGTTCTGTTTCTTGGCGAGTTTTTTTATATTCGCCACCGCTGAGGCAGCAGCAGCAGTACTGGCAGCACTTTGGCAGTGACTTTTCCGCTGGATTTCGCCCCCGCTGTGGGACTGCACCACCGAGCAGATCGGAAAATATGCCGACTTACCTTTCGCCCTTTACGCTCGCCCCCCGTCAATTGCTCTAGTTTTCCTTTTATTTTTAAATCCTCTTCCAAGATATTGTCCGCTTGGCTTTGGCATAGCAGCTTCTTTATATCTAGCGTTGGAAAATCTGTACAGCGATGTCGCAGAGATCGGCTTTTATTGAATAAGAGGATGTTAAATTTACGAGAACACGAAATTAAAAGTTATTTCTATCATATATTTGATAAAGCAAATACAATTACTTTAGAATTTTCTGTATATTTATTCGTGTTGGAGAAATGCAGATGGCTACGCATTTTGTAACGATGCGTTTCAAGTCGATTGATATCCAACGATCGAATCATAACGAACGAAAGTTCGAAAAATCACCGTACCGCAAAAACTAGATGGCCAAAATGCATTTCCGAAATGAAACATCAAAGGCCATCAAGCGCGATTTCGTTAATTGAGACCGCGCAGCTGAAAAACAAAGTCTCTTTGTCGCGGACAAATCACAAACGCAAAGGGAGCGAAATTTTGCGACGAGAATAAATTCGAGCGTGAGGCGGCAAAAGCGCTTCATCAAAGACCCTATAAACTCACTCTCTTTCTCTTGGCCGCATACAAAAATAAACCGAGACTCAAATGAAATCGCGGAAAAACGAAATTGCGATAAGCCTCCGCCTCTTCGTTAAGTAGCCACTTTAATTTTCGTCGAATTGAAGACGCTCTGCGGTAGCCGTTCGTTCGTATATGAAAAGTGCTAAAAGTGACGCTGTGGCATATAACCTTCTTTCCGACCAAAAGTGTGCAGCCGAGGAATCTCCCAGCTGAAATTTCATATCCGAATACGTTCACCCTTGCAAAGCTCTCTCTCTCTCTCTCTCTCTCTCTCTCTCTCTCTCTCTCTCTCTCACTCTCGTTGAGAAAGCAAATGGAGAAACAGGGAGAAAGTTGTTGCAGGTGCAGCGCCTCTTCTCTCGCTGCGCAGCAGCACTGCATACGTTAACGGAAGGAGAAGCCGAGTGGCTCGACTCTCTCGAGCGATTTATCGTCTTTGAATTTACGGTCGCTATTTACGTGGAAGTCGCACCGGAAGTCCTCGATCTTCCCTCTCTCACTCTCTCTCTCTCTCTCTCTATGGCCTGCAATTGCAGCGAAGAGAGAGAGAGAGAGAGAGCAGAGCAGAGCTTCAGTTCCACTCTTGCTGCGTGTGTCTCTTTGGCCCCGTGGCGGATGAGACGCTGTCGGTGTCTCGCTCGACGACCAGCCGAGCTTCTGCATGTTTATACAGTCTCTGTTATGGAGGAAGATGTTTGTGCGTTGATTTATGCGGTTTTGTGGCTCGCGTGTCGCTGCGCGAATGTAATTTTATTTATATACTTTAATTAGATGCAGGTGACGAGGAATATCTTTGCTGATTTTTCGCATGAAGGCACCCTATAAGGTATCTGATAAACAAATTGCAATACCAACTACCACAATTTACACTCGTTACCTTCACTCTTTTATTTCTTATGTTCACTTTACGAACGAAGATTAGACGAGTATAACGACCAGTCAGTAAAATTCTCCCACCGCAATTTGTTAATTACACCGTAACTATTATCGATCGCTAAACTTCCTTTTCCATCGTCGATTAGAGTATATAATGCAATTCTAGCCAGTCCACACTGCTACAGTCGCGCGCCACAGAGCCTCTCGCAGTCTGCACAGAATTTCGTCGAGAGAAGGAAATATTCATTTCTACGTTGATTAAATTGCTTAGAGAGCGAAATCCCACTTGACATACGGAGGTTCGCTTGACTCTCATCTCGGATTAAGTCTTGTAATTTCGAATTTCCGTGGCAACGAGGCGCGCGGCGAGTTGCTGTTACTCCTAGGTAGAGAGAGAGAGAGAGAGAGAGAGAGAGAGAGAGAGAGAGAGAGATAGATAGAGAGAGAGAGAGAGAGAGCATCTCGAGCTTACGGCTTTTGGCGCAATATTAATACTTAATAAATTATTGGCTCGTGTGTGGGAGCGTGTGTGTGGGTTTCGCAAAATTAATTTGTCGGATATTGGATATTTGTTGGTTGAAATATTTGATGGGTGGTTGATTATAGAATGTTCGTGATTAAATATGGTTTAGGGGAACGTTTAGGTGCAAATATATGGAGGTGGAAGATTAAAGAAGAAAATTTATATTTTTAATTCAGGATATAGTTTTAAGACCTTTAATTTCACATTATGCTATATAAGATTTTTACTCTGCTCTTGTAATGTCCGCTAATATCCGCTATCGTTTAAAAGATTTCGAAACTTAAAATTCTTAATTGAAAAGGAAAATTTTAATCCTAGATGGTGTATGGAAAAATGCAAATTCACAAGATATACCAGTGAAAAGTCAGCAAAAGCCCTGCGATTCCACAGAATATATCACCGAGAAATCGCAGAATCACCAATCACCCCGAACGACCTCGATGCTGATAAACCAAACTCGATCTACCGAAATCTCACGGAAAAAAAAGAAAGGGGGAAAAAGAAGAAGGTAGCAATAATGTGGAAACCCTTGACCAATAAATTCATCACCGACATTAGAAAACAAAGAGGAATAAAAATGTATAAGGGAGCCGCTGGATCTAAAACACAGTAGTAGTCCGTTCTCTCTCTTTCTCCTTGCGCTCGGGGTCATCCATCTCCGATAGTAAATCACGAAATGGGCGCGGCAAATAATTCAAAAGAGGAAACTCGCTTCACCATAGAGCCGCTGCAGAGAAGCTCTCTACACACACGGGCGAGCTCCGCAGTCCTAATCTCGCGGGACTTTCAGCGAATTTTCCACTACCTCCTCTCCTCCACGCGAGAGAGAGAGAGAGAGAGTAAAAAGTCGCCTTTATCGTGAAGCCACACCACTACAGCGCGGCGACCTTGGGCAAGAGAGAAAAGCTCCGAAAAGACGTAAGGGAAGAAGTGGAAGGAAAAAAAAAGTGGATCGCGGGCGGTCGCGACCCTCGATTTATCGTCGCCTCGAATCTACCGGACGAATCCAATTTTCGAGATATACGAGCGTAAACGCGCTCTTCTCTTTCTCTCTCTCTCTCTCTCGCTCTTTCTTTTCCACGTCGTCGGCAGGTTTTTACGAGGCGAGCTGCACTGCTGCTGCCCACCGCTCGGCTTCGACATTCCTTCTCTATCCTTCCTTCCCTCCACAGTGCACACGTGGTTCGTTTATTCTCTTGCGGGGACTATCTTGCACACCGCTTCCGCGGCTATTCCACTTGTCAAAGACGCAACGGAGCCGAATTTATGTACATATCCAGTGATGGAGGATCCACCCCCAGCTCCCGAAAAACTTGCGGTGCTTTTCGTCCGAGCACGGCGGCCTGACTTTGAAGGGCGTGAAGATGTCGTATCTTGACACGGGGAGCTTTCTTCTTTCGTCTTTCCATCATTTTTCATCGAGCTGGGCTGTGGTGGGCGTTTCATTCTGGAATTGGTTGGTAACTTCTCTCCTTCTACCCCAAAACGTGCAAAAATATTCTGCGAATGTAAGTAAACGTAAAATAACCATTTACGAGATACAGAATTTCTCCAGAATCAATCCACGATAAAAAACGTATGCCCTGAAAATTATCGGCTCCATCGACTGCAAACATTAGTCTCACCCGTATAGCTCGACAAATAACGGCAGTTCCGATTCACCTCGCGCAACTCTCGTCGTCCGCACTGGATTTTTCCACCTTACACGGGGAGAGGTATATATACCGGTAGCTCGTACTCCAAAAGGAAACGGGAGACAAAATGGGAAGGAAGAGAAAACAGGCGCACGCGCGCGACGGGAAGATAAACAGAGAAAGAAAGTGAAAAAGGAAGAACTCGAATGGGGGGGAGGAGAACGAGTGCTTTGATAAGCACTGCATGTATCTCACTCTCTCTCTCTCTCTCTCTCTCACCTTCTTCCTCGCTTGCTCTCCAAGATCTCTCCTTCGGCTTCTCTCCTCCACTCGTTTCTTTTTAGCGTGCGAATACGCTGATGCCGCACTAGATTCTATAGCTATAGCGTCTACGACGACTTGCAGCCTCTCTCTCTCTCTCTCTCTCTCTCCCGTTTCTTTTTCCCACACCTAATATGTACTCTCTCTCTCTCTCTTTCTCTCTCTCGCTATTTCGCACGCCTAGTTAGTCGATAAATAAGACGCGGGGCAAGGACGCTCGCACTCCGTAAAGAGATTATCGGTGCGAGCGCGGCCTTTTTCCTCTAGACTCGCACACACATACAGACATGCTTTTATCTCCTTCTTTATCGTGGTTATTTACCGTTGCTCCTTGCGCGCGGGATAAGAGAGAGAGAGAGAGAGAGAGAGAGAGAGAGAGAGAGAGAGAAAATTTTCGTTTGGAGTGCATCGCGCTATTCTTTACGACGTCAAAGCGCCGATAATAAAGTGGCTGCTTTACGATGGGGCTGCGGGGGATATGAGTTTGTCTTATGTGGTCGCGAGGTACGGAAAAATTATTGGATGGAAAATAACTTGTTGTGCTGTGTGTGTATGTGTGTGTGTGTATGTGGCTTTGCCGCGGTGAAATGGTGCGTTATCGTATTTTGCGCGATTTTATGGACTCACAGATGGCGTTTTAATTTGTCGAGCTTTCTGAATTTGAAAAATCGTTTCGGGTTGCGAGTTGAGCATTTTATTTTGTTGAAATCGCAAATTTCGACTCTTAGTAATTGGACAATTATACGGATTTTACTTCTGACACTAGCATAATAAGCAATTTTTTCTACTTCATTTATTACACTGAAATAGGTAACCTCAATAATATGAATGTTTTCTGTAATCTTATAACTAAAATGAGAGTATAATCTAAAAGCTTATTTTCTTTTTGTTTCAGGTGAGTTCTTCATTAAATTGTTTCACCAAATATATTTGATCAGATCACGTAAGTTAAAGTTATGCTATTGTTTAAATATAAAAATGAAATAATCGATGACTACGAGCTATGGTTCACTTAGAGGGAATTCTACTCATATTGATTAATGTTGGGTGATTTGATTTTTTAATTCTATATACAGACAACAATCAGCATTAAATCAGTGAACTGAATACGTAAGATAACTCTAAGAGAACCGCTATAAAGAAGAACATATTTTTTAAACACAAACTCTGCAAATTTAAAATTTAATAATTCTAATATATTCGGAAATGAATCTATTTCTGACCCGAAACTGCACACTTGTCCATCTTGAGTAAGATACATGCAACTCTATCTTAGAGACAGGGTACGTTCCGAAAGAACTTTTAGCCAATCAGCCAAGTTCGATATGGCAAAGTCGAAAAGTGGCTGGCTGACTGGAGAGCATTACGGATCAGCTGATGGGAAATCTACTAGCAGCAAAAACAATTGTTATTTTTACATCACTTTTTCATAAACGATAGGAAAATGAATATCAATTGTAATGAAATGGGTGACTTAAAGCTACTTATAGCTATATTCATGTACGCAACGTGCTCCTTATATTGTCTAAACATTTTAGATTTGCTTAATTGATTTGTTATATCATTTTGTAGTCTAACGATGAAAAGTATAGCAAATTTTATAGTTAGAAATTTAAAAATGATTACTTTATACTACTTATTTATTAGTAATTATCAATAATAATAACAATTTCATAGAGATATGATTTAACATAATATTGATATTTAATTTTCATTCTTTATAATTGTTCAATTCGTAAAATTAAAACTCATTCATATTTCGCGTGTAAATCAAATATCCAAGCTTCACTTCTCCTGGTCATCATTTTTTTATAACAGAATTTTTTGTAAGGTGTATGGATGTTTAATCAGCTGATGCGGAACGCTCTCCAGCAGTCCAACCAGCCTGCAAGTCATAAACCGTTTCCTGATGGTTCTGTTGACCGCTTGTGACGATACTTGGACCACTACCTTTCCGGCGTTGCCATATCGAACTTGAATGGCTGGCTGAAACTTCTTTCGGAACGTACCCACAAGGGGGGTCGAAAAAATTTTTCAATGTAACACCCGTTTGATAAAGATTGAAAAGCTCTTTCTATTGATTTGGTCAACAGTTGATGAACTCAACTCTACCATGTTAAACATAGCTATTACTATTTATTTCAACAATGCATAACAGTACTTCATTTTTTCAAAAAGTATTGTGTGTCAAAGGAAGATGTGCACGGTCTAAAATACATCTGCCAATAACTTCCTCAAATTTATTTTGCTACTACCTACATTCACGAAAAATGCTTAAATTTTATAGTTTGCAATCGTGTGTGTTTAAGACGATGCATACGATGAAGCAATTTTATACGTTATCATAAATCGTGACAAAATATATGTATAAAGTATATTGTTGCCGCTATCTAAAGTTAGAACAAAAATCTATCTCGCAAGGATAAAAGAAAAAGCTGGGAAGAAATGGGAGAATTAGTCTAGACCATGCAGATCCGTGGTAAGACTTTATTCTTTCAAAGATGACTTATAGGATTACCAATAAAATATACTTTACTCTCCCACCAATATAACCCAAGTCGCGTTATATATCACGCTAAAATTTTCAATTTACGTAACTCCCAAGGTATAGTACGCGAGCCGTACCTAATATTTTTTATCAGCTTCTTCGCGAAATACATCTCCCGCTGTCCCAGAAAATTGTCAATCTTTCTCATTTCCTACATTTTCTCCTTACTTTGCTCTGCTCTTGGCCTCTTTGTACCTCTTTCTTCCTATCTATAATCTTCCCTCCCAGTCTCCCACACTCTCTATCTCTCTTTCCTTCCTCATTCCGAGTTTCTCTCTCTCTCTCTCTCTCTCTCTCTTACGGGCCACATTTGAACGACGGCGAGCGTTCAAATGTCTCACTCCATAAGGAGATTAGGAATATCGGAGAGGGAGCTACTGAACGCACACGCTTATAAACACGCACACACATGAAAGATATTATTTATGCGAGGAAAATTTGTTATTAATTTCGTTTTTGAAATAATGCGGTTTATTTACAGTTTCATAACAGTTTTCTAGTAATTAATTTTAAACATTTCGCGTAAATTTTTCAAACGTAAAAAGTTTTAACATAGTGCACCTTAGCTTCTTTATTTAAACGTTTGTTTTTCAAAATAATTGTGGAAATTGTTCAAAATTCCATATCACTAGACGTATCGTCAGATGTATTTACAGCAATGTTACCTTATCAAAAATTGTTAACTCATTAACTCATCGCGATCCATCCCATGCACATGTGTACACTGCACCTCGAGTTCGCTAAGGTCTATGAAAGCCTGAAACTTGCTTCCCCCGTCTTCTCCATCTTCCTCTTGGCACTTCTTGTTCGTCTGGCGCGGTATAGTGGCAATAGCCGGGTGCATAAAACTTTGCAGTGGCGGCGGCGGCGGCAGCTCAATTGTTTTACGGCGCGAATGACGAGGAGAGAAAGTGGTAGCGCGCGCAAGAAGCTCCACTCGCGCCCGAGTCCCTCACTCTTAAATAATCATGGACTCTCTCTCTCACTCTTGCCTTTGTAATTAATCAATTTGCAGTCACCGGGACCCAGGCCGAGCTTTTTTACGGCCTTCAGCGGCAGAACTGATGCGCATTATCATCATAAAAAGGGAGATTCAGGGATTTTTCTACCGGGTAACTGTGTATACCCTTGTGTATATATACATCTATATACGCATCGTCGTGAGATTTTTTATGGCTCGTCAGTAAAGTTTGTTATAGTGCACTTTTCTTGCTTGTTTTAGAAGAGCAAAATTCACAGATTGTTTGGGTTACTGTCGGGACTCGAAATAGCTTACAGCCCCAAGTGAATATTTAGATAGTAATTGCTTTTATTTATCGTGTTCCTCTTTGTAGTTCGCAGGTTGATACATGTATTATACGCTTGATTGCTATTTCGTATATGATGCAGTTAATTAAGACTGTAAGTGAATTAGCATTACTTTTCGTATAAAAACTATTTTATAGAATTCGGCTGTACTTTTTTTATTTCATCGCAAATAAGGATAAAGCAAAAATTAATAATGAACCACAGCACTGCACGACTAAAATTTCCATATTAATTAATCCCAACAAAGTTCATTATCCACCTCGGTTACGCCACGAGAAGAAAAAGCTTCGATACATCAACTTTATAAAGACTACAAAACAAATCAATTACACGCCATCTACAAACGTGTAGTTCCCTCTAAAAACTCGGCAAAAAAAGCAAATCTATACCAACTGCACGCGTGGCGCGTATACGTGAAAATTAAACGACTTAATATTCCTGCCGTTTGCTTTATCCGCAAAAGAAACAAGAGAGAGAGAGAGACAGAGAGAGAGAG
>UELV01081912.1:0-11602 GCA_900490015.1 Megastigmus stigmatizans
GTGTGTGTGTGTGTGTGTGTGTGTGTGTGTGTGTGTGTGTGTGTGTGTGTGTGTGTCTAAGCGACGCAGCTAATTCTGAACGCGTCCATCAACATTGCACTCGAGGCTATGTAATAATGGAAACGTTTAGCGATGCTCCATTCCTTCTTCCTTACTTTTTATTCTGTAATTATTGCGCCAGCTTATTAATAGCGCTGACGTAAATTCAAACACAAAAAGCTGCAGGAAGAATCGAACGTATATATGCTTTGATATTTGCGATCACTCCACAGAGGATTGGGATCGAGATTGGGATATATATATATATATATATATATAAGGCGCGAAAATATTCATCAGCACAGTTTTAACATTTAACCACGAATTTTCTATACCTGCTATTTCGGGACTGAAGATAATCTAATAATGCACCAAGTCCATTTGTTTAACTGTACTTTTAATTCTATCGCGATCGAAGATACTTGTATGCCAATGCAGTCTAAATTTAGAGAAATATTTATATACCAATAACATAGTCCTACTTTCCTGTTCTGCGCAGCTAAAAGTATTATCCAATATATAACTCAGATTCGTTATACACGTCAAGATATATTCGAGCACGCTATTATTATTATCGTTCAACCGCGACGAATGAGAAATGCCTATATATATATATATATTGTATGGAAATAAACAGACTAATTATTATTGGACTATTTTCACCGAGAAACAGAAAATTTATCGCTCGCATACCCAGACTCCATCGAAAGACAAAAGCAAAGCGAAAGAAGCCCCCTACAAACCATCGGGAGATATAAATTAGTCGCCTATAGGGTTTTTAATGATCCAATTAAGGAGAATCCAGCGAGCTCGATATTCCAACTCAAAACTCGGCAGACCGGCGGCGAGCGCGCGCAGCTTCCCAATCTTAAGGAAAAAAAGGGGAAAAAATAGGAAAAAACAAAAAGTGGAACTACAGTTTCGGACGCGAGAACAGAGGAGAGGAAGCCGACAACGCGTCGGCGGTCCGAGTCGAATTTGGCATAATGACTTGTGTGCGTCGGGCGCAATGTCGCCATTGAGAACTCTTTCTCTCTCTCTCTCTCTCTCTCTCTCTCTCTCTCTCTCTCTCCCTCTCGCACACACGCGAGTAAGAAATAGTACAAGCCCAACAAAAAGAAAGGAGCTGAAAGAAAACAAAAGGAGACAGAGAGACAGATGAAAGAAAAAGAGGTGCACGCCCGGCAGGTCGTCCCCTCGAATATATGGGCTCGCGCGCGAGAAGCTTTTATAGTCCATATAGCCTTGACTAGGACACACGACCAAACTGGAGCCCGAATACAATCGGTATACAATATGTACACGTGTATCCGTCGTACGTGACCGGAGCTAAGAGGAGGAAATAGACTTGCTGGTATAATGTATATAGAGAGAGAGTTCGGTGCGCTCTCTAGCACGTATTTCGAGGAGTATAGGGGGGTATACCCCATAAACTGGCTGATCCCATCGAGATATGCAGGACCTTTATGAAAATGCATCTATTGTGATTGTTCGTGTATATATATATATACATATGGGCTACGCTGATTAACGGCAAAACACTGGATTATAAGTGCTTATACAATTGTAACTGTTATATTGCGTTTAATTAACAATTAGCGCGCATGCGGTGTCTTTTCTACATAGCGTAATTGTGTGTATATAAGCGCTGATGATGTAAGAAATGCTTTATCGCTAATACATATATATTTTTTCGCGAAAGTAATTGCTCTACACTCAATTAGTGATGATTCATTGTATTTGCTGTGCGGTACTTTATTGTCTCTGATGTTACAATTATATGTAAAGTAATTGATATTTATTGAGATTGTTAACTTTTACTGGCTGTGTATCGTATATAATACAAGAATGCAGTATAGGTGTAACCGTTGTGAACCGTTTTGGAATAGATTACTTTGTGGTGAGAATGTAGCATTAAAATACTGGTTTCCACTTAAATCAAAAGCAAATATAAGTTTCTTGGATGTGAGTCTCTTTTAGTTGAATCCATAAGAAAGTGGAGAAATTTGTGTCGACAGTACAGACAATAAGTACCGACCAAATATAGAGACTGTTTCAAAAACATTATTAAATTTTCAAATTGTGACTACTATTGAATGATGATAAAGCGGATTTTAAATTACTGCATTTACTAACAAAATCAATCATCTATAGCAATAATATTTTATTTTACGTGTAATAAAATTGAATAGGTTTGATTTTGCATTGATATGGCTACTACTGCTACTCTTCCAATGAGCTGTTAAAAGATATGAGATTTGACAGATTTATACATCGGTTTATTGAAATATGTGTTATTTTATTGTCAGATTTCTATCCACCGGTTAAATAATTTGCGAGTTAACAGCTGAGTTTGATTAAATAATGAAATAGACGATATCGACAGGTGTTAAAAGTATAAACGCAAATCGGTCAGCAACATTTTACATTTTAATAATCTCTTCGCAATACGATTAGTATACGCTTTCCAATACTGACAGATTTACCATTACATCATTTCTATTTATACGCGCGTCCACACTTTAAATCATGTTATTATAGCTACGCAGTGAAAAAGTATTCATCGTGCCTAAATCAGAGAATTGATTTAATTTCTCTTAATTTTATCTAACGGATATGGAAGTTAATACTAAATAATGTTTAACATAAAATAACTATACTGACATATTTTTAGAAATTTTGACAGTATTACGAGCACTTTGTTTCCCAGTATAATGCGGACATTAGATACAGAGATACCCGTTTGATATTACGAGATCTATCTTAACGGTACATTACAAAGTTATTGGAAAAAATGTCAAAATTATTTGACGATGAAAACACACTTTGGCACATTCCACTACGCTTATACAGATATATTATACTCGTCCATTTCTCGCTGACACGTTGGGTTTTTTCTCTTCTTCACTTTTCTCTTAATTTTGTTTTGATATATTTTGACTTTGATCGCGGCCGGGACGCCCATTCAACGTTTTTTTTGCTGTTCCTCGGAGGTCCGCGCTCGCGCTTCTTCTGTAACGTCTATTTTTGCTTGCGATTCACAGACGCAAATTATTGTAGGCTACTCTTTTTTTACGTTACCTTGCATTTTGTAAAAATATTGGAAAAAAAAAGAAAGATGATTAGCTAAGTATTACAAGTGTTTATGTACCTGCAGCATTTGAAGGTTGAAGGTATACGTTCGGCAAGAAAGTAATTACCTCGTGTCCATTGCAGGCAATTTATTCCTCAAGAGTTAAATACTTAAATTTCAATTCGATTTATGGCGAAGCATAAAAAAAAAGAAGGTTTATTGTATTATTTTTCGATCGGGTGTAATTATTATTGAATAACATTTTAATGTTCCATCAAATTATTAGGACTTTAATTGTTAAGTATCAGTGGCTACTTTAATTACTAATATAAAAATAAAAACGTATGTACATAGGTGACTATTATTTTGAGTAGACTGTTTTGAACATTTATTTTTAAATCGTTGTGAAATATGACAATATATTTCCAAAAAGAACCACTAAAAAATTCGTACTTTACGATTCATATTTGATTATTATCATTGTATTTCAAAGCAGGTACACTTTAATTATCTCTGTGGCCTATAAGAAACTTTATTTACCGAATAAAAAGAAGCATTCCATAAACTCGCGACTTCGTTTCTCGATAAAAGCTATGGATGGCATAAAAGGCAGAAAATAAGATATAATAATACGCAGCATATATCGTTGCGCTATAAATAAGCCGCGGTATAGTTTTAAGGCTTCTAAATCAAAACAATCCATCCTCAACGCATATGTGGATCAATGCGCCATAAATCATCGCTAATTATTACGACACTGAGAAAGGATGAAAACTGCATAAATTAAAAAGCCTCTCTCACACACACGCAGGCACGCAGAGTAACGCGTTTATTTTTAACGAGCGATTAAATGTAATTTAACACAAAGCTCAAAGCATGCGGGAGCTCGTGGTCGGTATATAGCAGAGGAGAGCAGTAATATGCGTAACAAAGCCGCGCGAGAAGCCTCTAAATCAATCGATAAAATCCCCGCGGTGAATTGAATGATGGCGGAATAAACGGCTGATACATCATTGGCGCGTCCCTATCCGCGAGTCTCTGAATTAACCATCCGCATATATATACAACACGCCGTGGCGTCAGGATATCTCCTCTATTATATACCAAAGAGAGGAAAAAGAAGAAGCGAGGCGACTGCAGAGCAGCCAGTATATAGGGGAGTATAGGTATGTGCGCGCAGGTGACAAAATTGATACAATAAACGAGAAGCTTTTTACAGACCCTGCGTCGCGTCGCGATTGTCGATTATGCTTTCCCCCCATAGCGATGCAGCTCTCCTCCCGTATAGACGAGCAAATTGATAACAAAAAAAATAGAAGGAGCGATAGTCGCGGAGGAGGCGGAGTATTAAGCCGATCGTAAATCATCGGTGCAAGGTGGAGAACTGCGGCGCTCGCTCGGCTCCTCCTCGTTGTCATTCCATTGATGCGAGCCGGCACGTATAATTTTTACATATATATATAGATAACGAGGTATACAACGTGCAGCTCGACTAATTCGAACCGTTCCACAGCAGCAGCAGCCACACGTGACAATGTTATCATCGCGTCTCTCTCTGTGCTCCCCCTTAAACGGCCCCCGCGCGTCGCCCTTTATAAATTCGCGATCGGACTATATAGACTACAGCGTCGCTTCAGCTTATCGCTAGATCGTTCTCGCGTATATATATGGCCGCCGCTGCCGCCGCTGTCGTAAACTTTCACCGACTCGAGATTGAATTTGACGAGAAGCGGCACTCGGTGCGCCAGTCGTTATAGTTTATAATCTCGTCTCGTGGTAGTCCGGCCTTTTGGAGGACGCGCGGCTGTGCCTCGCGCGCATGAATATATAGGAGCCGACTAACGAGTAAGAGTTGATCCATAAATTTTGCGGAAACTACCCGGACGAACCGACGCCGCAACCGCCACCGCGTAGCTTCGACGTTGTGTGCGCGTGCACGGGCTTCTTGCTTTTGTTTGATGTCGGGGAGGGATTTTTACTCGTCCACCTATATGGGCGCGAACGCGACAAGAGTTATACGCGTTCAAAGTGTTTATAAGAGCTCATTTACACTTTCGAAATATCTTCCCCCTCTCTCTCTCTCTCTCTCTCTCTCTTGCAGCCATGGTATTAAAAGGATAATCGCTCGGGCGCTCGATGCTTTATTTTTTTTCCCGGTGATACGGCCACTTTGTTTCAGTTTGTCGGCCCGATGCAGGTGCATTTCGCGCCTCTTTTTATTGCCCGGCTTAAATTTATCCATTGCTGGCGTGGATGTGTAAAATACGAGGTCAGACCCTGCTTCTGCCACGCATACATATATATACATATACCAGGTTGATTTATCGCGCCGAAACTTATACTTGTCGCATTTTAAATATCACCTACATAATTCCTCGCTCCGGTATATATATCATACAATTATAGCGATAAACACGAGTACCTGGCCGCGGTGCAATCACGTGTATGTATATACTGCGAATCCGCGCGTTTAAAATGTTACAAAAAAGGCTGAATATAGAGCTTGTGAAAAGATTTTTCTGCCGATGATGGTCGTTTAACTACTGTATATAAGCATCGATGAAACGTAAATTAGGTGTATCTGCATCGTCTGTTTATAGTGCGCATATATTAGATAAGCTTATCGAAAACTAGTTAGTGAGTTTTCCTATGAATTACTAAAGTGTATAGTGTATTAAGTAACTGCACATATTTACAAGTGGCTATATGTCGATTTTCTATATTTATTGAGTGGACGTATCATTATCTTTAATCAATATACCTGCACTCTTAGAATTTCTTATACTCTGATATATATATATATATATATATATATTCTGGTTAAAGTAAAGAATTGACAGAGCGTGACTACGAGTCAAGAACTTTGTTGGGAAGTTCGGACGTGTTCTTCTTGTTTCAAATTTAAGACAGAAACAACCAAGCGTCTTAAGCAACTTATTCTCACAGTCTACTATTTACAAAGTTGCTACTTTATCGTATCACTATTTTGAGATTATTTCATGAAAATTAAAATTGCAATACATAATAGCTTTTTGATGTATACTACTTGTTCGTGTATATTTGTAAATATAAGGTACACGGTACTCTTGTATAAACACAAATGTTTAAAGATCGAATATCATTGTCACTGTACTATAATCAAATGAAGAAAAAACGAATAATCATGGTTCGATAATAGAGTAAGAGTGATATTTATACTTATCCTTAATATTATACTATCTTTGGACGTGTGAAAAAACGTTAAATTAAAAAAATTTATAACCCCCTTATTTGAAGGAGGATATTCAAGTGCACCGCGCTATTCGCACAAGTAGGAATGGACGAATAAGTAGCAGATATAGACAGATTTTCAATCACCTCTTTTTTTTTTGAGTTTCAAGTAGGGAATCCAATTTTTTTAAGTTACACGCGTCTTTTAAAACTCCGCGTATAATCGTATAGATTCTATATACACATTCTCATTAGACACAGCATTCTCCACGTTAAATCTTCTGGATCATTTCTCATTTCAATAGATGATTGCTGCTATAGATAAACAATCTCATTGAAATAAATGTAATCGTCGAGCACTAAAATCAACATTATTGATCAATAATCAACTAAGTGTATAGAGCACAATTGTCGATAGAATATGCGGCGATTCGAACGAGTCGCGGTGCAGTCTCAGCAATAGCCACCGCGGCGCATCGTAAATAAATTGGCTCGATCGCACGCACTCGTCGAATCGCGCCGGCAGCAGCATACGGTCCGCGTCTCTCTCTCTCCCTCTCTCTCGTAGAACTGCACATCGAAGGCAGGAGGTACAGCAGCAGCCGCGTGCTCGCGTCGATAAATCGGATTAGACGCACCGTTGGTTGGCCGCGTGTGCGTCGTCGTTGTCGCCTGTGTGTGCACCGTAGCAGCAGCAGCAGGAGCGCCCTGCATATTTTCGTCACGCTTCGGCGCTCGCCAGGTCGGCGCTCAACTCTCCTTACCTCTCTTATATACATACTCTGGACTAGCCGCAGCAACAGCAGCAGCTGGCGACCTCGTGAGCGCGAGAGGAGGCAAATCGCGCCGAGTCTATCGCGTCGAGCGACGCTTTTTTCGCCCGCGATCCGCACTGCAGACACACACAGACACACGCATACACGAGCACCGGCTCTTTATTATTAACGGGAGCGAGCGAGCGATTTAGCCCGGGAAATATAAATTATGTACCGTGTGCAGGCTGGCTGTCGGTGCCGCAGAGGAGAGATTCTTCTTCCCTTGGGATGTGTCGCGCATAATGCAATGCGCGCGCGGAGTCAAAGATTCATGAGAGAATCGATCCGAGACTGCTCCTGCTCCCGCTGCAACAGTTCACGGCTACTATACCGACTCCATATCGATCGATGCCCAGTTCTGGTTTTTTTTTATTCGTGCGTGATTGATGTAATTGGAGCTGATTCGGAAAGCTCTGGCAGAAGATTTTTTTTCATACCGATTCCTTTTTTAAAGCTAGACAAATATGAGCTGTAGAAACAATACCCCCTTATTAGTTATTATAAATAATACGTTTCATTTCAATATTTAGCATATATTTCAATTTCATGATATATTAAATTAATTGAAACTGGTGCATATTTCCAATAAAACACCCTGTTTTGACAATATTCATCTATGATTTTTGACAAGAAAAGTTAATTGATTTACTGTCATACATTTTTCTGGAATCGTCATTTGTATACGTATTACCAAATTTTAATTTTTCCGATATTTCATTAATATGCATACACAATAGACTAATAAAATTTCATTTAAAATACATGGGAATATTAATATATGGCACATCAGTTGGTGTCCACCTGAATGTATCAATAAAATTAATAAATACATAAGTTTGTATATATGTAATGCATTCAACAATCGATTTTCCAAAAGTAGGGAGAGCGGAGCACGTTGCGCAGATAGGTAAGTTGACACACTATCAATAACTGATTGTAAACACGGTACATTGCACCGCTGGTCAGTCACCGTAAATACCTTATAGAGTGAGGAACGTTTTCAGAGAGTCCGAGAGATTAAGCTGGTTGGAAATCAAAATGTAGCTAAGTTCTTTTATTTTCATGTGCTCAGAGTAAAATTTCTAAATTTATTAATTTTATTGAGGTAAATTAGAAGCAAATATAACTAATAGTTTGTATTAGAGGGCCATAAAGACTCTTCAAAAGTATATATTGATTGTTTTACATAATATAATAATTCTTAAGAAGAATGAAATTATTCTTTTTTGGTTTGGTCGGGGCATGTTGACACAATATATGTTCGGAGCAAGTTGTCAAACCGAAAATTTTATGCTAACGTGCCCCATTGATACTTTTCACTCAAAAATGCATATCAATTATTGAAATTTTTTATGTAGATAATGGTTTGTACACCCCAATCACAAATATTAATCGAGGAAATTCGAGTTGCTTCGATATTTTCAATTAAAAAATACTTTGTTTCTACTTACCCCATGATTGGGACCAATTGTCACAAACTGAGAAAGTAAAAGAAATATTAGAAAAATTAAACAAAGCGTTGTAGAAATTCCGTATAAGACGCACTATATATTCGTCTTGATAAGAACTTTTGAACACATATACACCAGCATAGTAAGAAATAATTACAGTATGAAATTGAATAATTAATCTAAAAATTGTGTCGACTTGAATCGCCGCATTTCATATGCATAATAGGATTGGAGAACAAGTTGCGAGTAGTAACAATTAGTTAATACAAAACTCGTCCAAACCATATATATATATTATTCTTACTCCGAATTTCTCGCCACACGTACAAAGTATTGTCTAAAAGAAAAGCGAATGAACCGTAATGCAATCCAGCAAGTGGAAGTAATTTTTAGCCTAATAAGCCTCCTCCGAGCGTTTAAAGGAAAATCGTTTGCCGCTACACATAAAGAGAGAAAAGCAAACACACGCACACACACACACACACACACACACACACACACACACACAAGCGAAGAAGGAAATGGCGCTCGCGCGCGAGTATACGTAGGTAATTCCTCCACGTACATTACAAGAATGGCGCGGGATTCTTCATTCGTAACTGCGGCGCGTCGTTGCGGAACCCCGCGCATATGTATACCCCCATAGCGATACGTAAAAGAGCGCGTGTTTAACGCCGCTCGCACGTTCTTTCCGCGTATATTGCTGCTCCTTGACCATCAATTAACTCGCAATTAGCTCCGGGAAAATGTGCTGCGCTAAAGAAGTGCATTTGCAAACACTCGGGCGCGGAGAGTGCAGCTGCGAAAGAGAGAGAAAAAGTTTCACTGCATTTTACTCGCGATTTTGCCTGATGCGCCTGTAATACGAGTGAATGCAAGAAGGAATGAATGAATTACACTCGTTTTCTTGAGGTGTAAAAATTCATTCGGTGACTTTTTTAGTAGCTTAGTACTGTAGTCGACACTTTCAGCACAATAAATTGGTTCTATCTCTATTTATAATGATTTACTTTCCTTTACCTATGACCCATCGGTATTTAATTGAAGAAATGCTAAACAATACAAAAAGATTTTTTTAGTGCTTAAAGTCCGCGTAAAATATTCTTCATTATGCTTATACATACAAATATGTATTATAATAATAAACTTTTTATAAAACATTGTAGAACTCTATTTTATTGATAAAAATCTTAATAATCCCATAACTCAATTTGTAAATTTCTCACGAAAGCATGTTATAAAGTACGTCATAGAAACAAAAAGTGGGTATATAGTCCCAGATTGTATATTTTCGAAACGCCTCGCCCGTTCGACGCTAAATTTTCAATTTATATTCAAACCCCTCAATTTTTTTCTTTCTTTTTCTTTATCCTCCACCACCGCATCATCACGCGGATCTAATGACTTTGTAAAAAAACTAATTACAACATAATTTTAACGATACAGTGTAAATCAAAAACAACATTATATCCTCACGGAAAACTGCTTCCTCTACACCCATCGTACTCTCTGAACCTTTCCCCCCCGCGCGCGCATACACGCAGACACAATAATAATCCCCCGGCAAATTTTTTCGCACATTACCTCCGCTAATGAAAGAACGTAGCGTGGAATTACTAAAAAAGAGAGGAAAAAAAAGGGAGGCAAAAAAAACAGAGTAATACAGAAACAGCATTCCAGGCGTGCTATCGACTCTCTCTCTCTCTCTCGCGCGCGCGCGATCCTAATCTATATATACATACATAGCCGATCGAGCCGAGAGCGTATGGATAGGGAAAAAAGGAGGAGCAGCATTATCCTGAGAGAGAGAGAGAGAGAGAGAGAGAGAAAAAAAGCTGCAGAGAGGAGCACACGCAGCATCGCGCGAGCGCGCGCACACGAGCCTCCAACCTTCCGCGACGCCGCGATTCAAAAGCGATCCGTCTTCATACTTATACAAGAGAGAAAGAGAGAGAGAGAGAGAGAGAGAGAGAGAGACTCGTGAGGCGCGACGAACGCACGGGTGCGTGCGGCGGGTGTCGGCGTGGTTATGTGCCGTCACGGTGAGCGGCTCTCCTCCATTTCACATTCGACTCTCTCTCTCTCTCTCTCTCTTTCTCTTGTAGATATATAAGCGTGTATCGGACATCATAGACACTGCGGGGCTTAATTTATGTGCGTCGCGTCACAGACATCGCGGCCAATTTACACGCACACACACACACCTTGACCTTTAGGCGCGGCTAATGAAACGTACTAATATATATAGCCATAGCGCGCGTTACTTTTATTGACCCCTTATACAGCGGCCACGCGTATTGACTTATATCGCGAAGCTACGCGCGTTCAACTTAATTAGGCATAGAGTCGTTACTTCGTATATACACTTATACAGGGTGCGAGTTATCGCGTGCCGTCGAATGTAGCGCAAATGCGAGCTGTAGGCGCGCGAGTTAATCTCTATATACACAGCGTAGGAAAAAAGATACGATGATAAAACGTTCTTGGCTCGATGCCCATAGCACCGAGGATTCCCTGGGCAGTAATCTCACTTGGTTATAATTGTCAGAAGCGGGAAGTGCCGAGACAGAGTTCTCGATTGTTGAAAAATCACATACCGATATTTAACCGTTGATTTATGCTTATTTCATTTCAGTGTATATATTTATACCATTGACCAGAAGTAAAAACTGGTGCTTAAATTGTTTACCAATAATTGTTGACTTGAAAATCAAAAAGTATTACAGGTACACTGTTTAAAATGAAAAAAAAAAGTGGTAAGATTTCGCTGAACAGATTTCGCCGTATAGCGATTACGAAACGATTTAAGCCTAGTCGAATGACTCGAGTCGTTTCACTATACCATTATCAATAATTATATAGCTATAATGTTCTGTATGATATCCCTCGTTGATTATGTTTACCGATTTCTTTTTTAAATCTGTCAAGCTCTCCTTAGCTTTACGGTTCTTTAAACGAATACAGCCTTTTTTTCACATAATACGTATATATATATATATATATATATAGAGAGA
>UELV01081913.1:0-14915 GCA_900490015.1 Megastigmus stigmatizans
ACACACACACACATATATATATATATATCGAACGCGCTCAGCTTCGGTTTAATTCGAAACCATTAGCTCACGCGCGCAAAGTCGGCCTATGTGTATGACGGCAGATAGAAGAAGAAGAAAAGCCTGGCCGCGATTTCTGGCGCGGTGAGGAGAGCCGGACCCGGGGCGGCGGGTCCACATTTTGAAAAATGAACGCGCGACCGAGCGAGCGAGTGAGCCAGCCTCTTCTGAAAAGTGCTCCTAAAACGGCTGAAAAAATACCGACAATGCGAATCCATTAATCTTAGTAGTTCCTCTTGCGCCTCTGCTCTGCTCTGCTGCTGCCGCCGCCGCCACCGCCGTCGCCGCCGCTGAACGAACCGTCTTCCCTTCTATTCGTTCTTTTTCGTTCGCTCTTTCTTTCTCTCCATCTCACTCCTTTCCTTTCTCTCTCACACTCTCTCTCTCCCTCGCGGACATCCCTTTGCACTTACAGCAGCGGCGTATATAGTTCTGCGAGACCGACTAGTCCAACTCCGCAACCTCCTTTTTCAGAAAAGTTCCTTGCTGTGCTGCACGTGAGCCCCCTATATATATAAACGAAGCTGCACAGAATGGAAAAGTGCAGCCCGAAAACCTTGACTTGGCGTTCAAAAAGTGTGCGGGGGAACGATTAGTCTCGCAAAATCATATGTGGGTCAACGGTCAGTAGCAGAGTCCGAAAAGGGACTGATCCAGTTTCCAGTTCTCCGCTCTTAGCAAACGTGCATATCCTGCCGTTTCTACGTGCTTAAGTGGCGTAGAGGTTTGTGAATGCATGAGATGCGTTAAACTCCTAAGAGAGAGAGAGAGAGAGAGAGAGAGAGAGAGAGAGAGAGAGAGAGAGAGAGAGAGGCGCCTAATGGTGGCCGCGTGTAACATGATTGCCCGAGGTCATGGATGGAAGGAAGTCGACCTTAACCTCGTTACCTCCTTCGGATGGTAATCGTCTGCTCTCTGAGAGCCGAGCGCGCGCGCAAGCAGGGATGTAAACTGCCTGCGTGAGCTCTTCGACAAGTGGATGTTCCGTTAAGCGAGCCAGCCAAGCCATGACGCGGAGTTATTTGGTCGACGCGAGAGAGAACGCTCTCGGAGATGCGAATGCATCGCTCGCTCTGTGTGTCTGCTAGAGTGAGAGAGAGAGAGAGAGAGAGAGAGAGAGAGAGAGAGAGAGTGCTCGTTGCACTGTCATTAGCCGGAGAATCACTGCTGCCGCCGGGGAGAGAAATGACAAGGTCCTTTTTGTCAAGCACTCGCATATAAAGGTATTATATTCGTTGCGCGCGCGGCAAGCTCGTGACACTCATTCGAGATGACAGAGGAAAGAGACTGAAGCCGCTCGCTCGTTGTGCACGGGATGAATATAATGCTGTTATAACCAGTGGTTGAGATCTTAAATGAGTGTGTATGTATGTGTATGGCCGATCGTATGATATATGCGCGCAGGTATATACACAGCGGACTCTCTTTTTGTCGCTGGTTCAACCGATCGATGAGCTCCTTGTAGCTACACGGGTTGTGTGTGGATATATCGAAGTAACGACCGATCGCTACGCGCCGAGGGGCCAAGAGCGCTTGTTTGCCGAGGCGCACAAATTAAATAAAACGAAAGGTGACACTAATGATCGGTGTCAATCATGGAATCGATAGATGGATGATAACGAATACACTGTTCTTCTTTTTTTTTCTTCTTTCCTTTGGTATATCTGGCCTGCACCTAGACGAGCAAATGATAAGAACGTCTAGGCGACTATTTATTTTAGAGATTTCATATATGAGCTCAGTGATGGACAAGTGGTATATGAGAGTTGAATGATTCAGAAATGCCAGGAGCGAATTTACGCTACTTTCCAGCTGGAGAAATTTAATAACTATAATGTAAATGATAGTTTTCTTTCTTCTAGTTCAAACATATTTCATCGTTGTTTACTGAGAGGATATATAAAGAAACTTATTACTTATTCTTAAGTACATTGAAAAGAATAAGTGCATGTAAATTAATACGCCCTGTATAATGGTTTGTTTGACCTTAATTTAATTTATATTAAACGACGTAATAAGCAATAACAAATGTTGAAATTCTATGAAAGCAGTAGCTTTTAAGCAACATTAATTTACTCGTAAGTAATGTATCATGAAATCGATAAGACGGCTCAAGCATATTTGAATGATAATTTCTTCTCTAAATGTCCAAGTACCTGAATCTGTAAATATATTTGGTAAGTATATAATACATCCGAATATACAGTTAGGTGCACCTCCCAAGCTTATAGTTTTATTAACGCAATATTCTTGTGGATTTGCTTAATGAAAACATGCCATAAACTCAATTCACCAATTTGTCCAGCTTGTCATATAATAATTTGCCATTATATCGGGGTAATCGTTAACAATACGCAGCGGCAACGGTGTACAATTCAACTAGTAAAGGAAAATTCATATAGACTGCACCACCCATCCGTCATAATTCAAAATTAATTCTGTAATGCGGCAGCAGTTGACTCCCCTAAATAAGAGAAGTTTTGAAAATATATACGTATACATAGACACAAAGACAACGAGCCGACTACAAGCTCTTGGAATCTCTTAGTGGCTAAAGGCGAGGCCCGTGCGCGTTGTTGTGCGTATATTGACTAGTCGTCGACGTCCATTCGGTTCTCGGCTATTAGGAGGATTGTATCTTGTAAAATCCCCGTGAACAAGTCCCTTGAGAGACTATCGGAAAGTCAAAGGATGCATCGGCGACGCGCGGGACGTCGGGGCGGAGTAGGAGCCCACTGATTTGGCGCTTTTACAGCTCCGTAGCGAGCTGCCTGCGACTCTCATTTGCGGCCTCGATGTGTTTGAACGTGTTCGTGGGACCTGAGGAATGAGCCGACCAATTTGTGGTATTTATTGTTAATTTGATGATTTACGGCTGTGGCAGGCAATGACTGTATACCTATACAGGAGGTGGATACGTATACGCGAATATTATGGCGCCTTGGGATTCGAAGGAGAAGAGAGAAAGGTGAAGATTCGATGAGAGATGGATAGAAAGAAAAAGATATTGCAGCAGCTGAAGAGTTGTAGCCGATGGTCGTATACAATAACCATCCGTAATGAGTACCGCTATCTGTCGTTCCTGTATTTACGCTAAAGAAACGTTTTATTTGGTCGGATCTTAGTGTATTGGCTGCTGCACCGTACGTCTATGCATGCGTATAGCTTTATATTCAGGTAACTGTAGTCATTATACTCTTTCATTATTACTTTATTGACACTTCTAAATGACTTTGCGGTGCAACAACAAAAGTATATAGTATACTTAATTTAAATTTTTTTTTCGTTTAGCTGATTGATCGTCTGCACTTGTATTTATTATACTAGAACACCTCGCAGACTTTGACTGGCTTGAAAAAAGGAAATTTCTAACAAGTTTTACATAGTAATATAAATTATTTTTTAATTCTTTTAATACTCAATAACGATGGTAATTTTTTAACGAATAAGAATGGATATATTTGAAACTTGATAATAGGTTCTCTACATCTAGACACTTATGTTCTTAAATTTCCAATCATAGTACTGGGTATCTGTAAACTGTAATTTGTTGAATGTAATTTCTTGAAATTGTAAGGAATAAAAAGAAAAATGTAATTTGAAATTTCGATACATGCAATCTAAATGTTATCCATCGTGTCGGTCGACGTCTATTTCCTTATTCACGCAGAAATTCAATTCCACCGACTGAATAACTACAATTGATCTGGCATTACTATAAAGTAATATCTCTCGTGCAATGACGTAAACATTTATAAGTGAAACTTGAAAGTGAATGCTGTTGTCATTCCGACCCAGATATGGGCGAACAGTGAACGATAGTGAAAGGGAACAGTGCAAATTCAAAATGTTATCAGTGTCGAGGTCAGCGTTGACGCGAAAGTCTATACGCAAAAACGCAGCACGAACAGTCATTCGGAATGCTGATACACAGCCATTATAGGTACTTGTATATCGGTATTAGACGGAAAAAAAAAGCCAACAAGCAAAAAAATTCACGTTTTTACCGTTACGTTGCAGTTTAAGTATATCGCCATTTTCATATGATCGATAGCGGATAGAGAAAATACATGTACATACGTGCAATTGATATATGAGAAAAGATTAATAAGTAAATAAATTACTTTCTCTCAACAATTTGTAATAATAATTAATGCAAAATGATATATAACAGTATTTAAAAGATTTTTCACGGGTCTTAGTTTGCAAATATGTAACAGAACTCAATTTTAATAAATGTTTACTGCACATTGTGCATTAAAAAAATCTATAAATGTAATCCTGTAACAGTTGCGATTCAAATTTAAGTTGTATGTTTGCGAAATTGTAAATTATTTAAGCTAACGATATTTTATAGTCTACCTTGTATTGATATTAACAATTTACTCCAGAGTATTTCATAACTTTGAATGTACAATAATTCTACAATGTACAGTCTTTGCAACTAAGTTTTACACAGCATATACATTTGGTCAATAGAATTAAGAAGTCCAAAGAAGTTACAAAAATTCAACAATCCGATGCCGTTCCACACTAAACTATTGACCTCTCAAAAAGTCCTTGCACTCGCTGCACAATGTACCAATAAAAGCTGAAAGCGCTCTTGGACAGTTAAGCAAATGAGCGCACAAATTCCAGCTAGAAAAATCCAGCCGGATTTGGTGTAGAGCAAGGCTTCGTCAAGAGAGCAAGGTATATACGGTCAAATTCTCAGACTGACCTACTTATACCGGAGAGAGAGAAAGAGAGAGAGAGGCCCGCTAGGTATACATACCCCTTTAGCGAATTTTCGTCTCCCGCTGACTCGTGTCGCTCCCTCCCGCCGGCGCGGGCGCGCGCGCGCACACGTTCCCTCGGCATGAAAAAATTCGATTCGCCCGCCATAAATCAATGCCTCCGTGGTGGCTGCTAGGTCTCGGCCGTCCTCGTCCACCGCCGAGTCCCGGCAACCCTTTCGCTCCGCAGTCAGTCGGCTTCGCAAGCATAATCATACCGAGAGAGAAAGAGGGACAGAGAGAGAGAGAGAGCCGCAAGCAGGGACGTCGTCTTGGCTACCGCCTGTTATGCAGCATTGTGCCTTTAACCGACGTTCCACAATGCCTGGTTCCGCTAGCTGATTAGAATCTTCGCTCTCTCTCTCTTTCTCTCTCTCTCTCGCTTGTATTTGCAAGCTGTAAATTATTCAAATTACTCGAAGGCTCTGCTGCTGTAGCTCTGCCTTTAACCCCTTCGGACGGTGTGCGCTACTGCTGCACATTTTGTTCAACGCTGCTGCGGCTGCTGCAGTAGCTCCTCTGTGTTGCCCTCAAAGTACAATGCAGAGTTCCCGTTGTTTTTCCGAACATGTTCCGAGGGACAGTTTCCAATTCTGGATGTAGGATAGATACATTTTACTGCAAAATAATGCATTTGCTTTACTAATAGACACATTTAGTAAAAATGCTAAAATATTCAATGTTGCTTGCTACCCTTATTTACGTTTTTTTTTTAATATTTTTAGCGCAAAGTATCACCTACTCATTACTCATAAAATCATTTAAAAACGGACAGTATCATTACAAAAGTAGCGATGGAAGATCATAAATCATTTAAAATAAAATTGTTTTTGACTCTGGTAATTTACCGTTCCTACAAAAATAACGTGTCTGCAGTAGAAAAATCTGAAAGTTTTTCCTGTTTTAATAACTCGGTAGCGCTAAAGTAATATGGAGTTCAGCTCCTGTTTTATCTATATCCGCGTGAAAAAAAAAGGGACAGAAGCGAAATATCCAAGTTGTGCAGGATAAAAATTGGAATTTAAACTTCTTTTCGGCCGCTATCGACGGCGACGATCTATTCACTCGGCCCACGGAGTGGCAGGAACTTTTAAGTTTCCCGGTGAAAGTTTGATGAGTCTATCGAACGCTATTATTCCATAGCTCTCTCTCTCTCTCTCTCTCTCCCGCGACGTTTATATATAAGCTGTCGCTGCTCGCCGTGGCGAAGCATTCTTTAATCATTCAAAGTGAATCAATCACCCATCTAGCGGCGGCCTGCAATCGCGCCAGTCACCCTTCAACCTTCCTTCTTTACCCGGAAAACTTCCTGTCCCCTTGCACTCCTCCTCCCTTCGCTCATTCTCCCTTAACATCGAAAGACCTTATCAAAGGAGTCTTGATGGGCTCTTGTTTCTCCGTTGCCGCGGTGACATTTCGACTACTGCTGCGAGGAGCTGGAAGGATCCTAACGATTAGATTTTTTGTCTCACCTCGGAAACCCCCTGCTTAATGTCGTACCAGTTGATTGGTTGAATTGATCACTTTATCATTATGTTGTAATGGTTGATTAGAATATGACGGGAGAAAACCATTTGATTGGTTATGAAACTTTATTAAAATAGTTGTAGCAATAGTTTTGTAATTTAAAAGATTGAAATGTATTTTTCTGATAGAGTATAAAATCGAAAATAGTATAATTTTAAGTGTAAATACAAAAATTGCTCAGAACTGAGGATAAAACATTTTTCGGGGTACTTAACGGCAATCAGTGCTGGAATAATGGTGATCACTCAATAAATTAGATTCGTAAAAGAAAAACAATTCGTGATATTACATGACACAAGTCTAAGTACACTTTTCAATAGATATGTTTGTAAGATGTTCCGACTAGAAGCGCATTATGAGGCGCGTTCTAACTTCGCTGACAGTTCGGGTCCATAAGAAAGCATTGCTGTCGCCATTACTCCATACGTGTATGCATCATTCAATTTAAATCTAAAGACATTATAACAAAGCTGTGAATAATTTTTTGGGTCGCTTTCATTTATTGAAGCTTCTAGATAATTGTGAAAGAAAAATAAAAGTTGTGACAAATTAAAAAGCTATGCATAAACCTTATTTAAGAGACAATATTTCTTAGATAAAAAACATGGAAAATCATTTTTCGTGTATAAATACTCATTATATAAACTATAAATATTTTTTGAACATAGAAATGATTTGATATAGTATTGAAATAAAGAAGTGGCAATGTTTATATTTCTAAAAACATCGAGGATTATCATTGCCCTGTGACTACTACTGACCCGCTCAACCCTAAATTTTTGGTGATTATATAAAAGATAATGAAGAATTACATACTATAAGTAACTGGTATTGAGATAGATGTCGAATAATTGTAACAATAGTTAACTAATAATTATTTATTATGAAGTACAGACCATACAAGAATTAGACTTACAATTGTATATATGCAAGATCATTATGAATTTTTCGAGCCTGTAACAACCTATTTTCAATGCAAAATATTTTCTACCGTTTGTGCAACCCCACGAGTGGTATTACTGCAGAAAGAAACTCATGAGTCACGTATGACCTGTGCAGTGTTCAGCGTTTGTACACACGTCAGCGCAGTATTTCTTTAATTTTTAATTAAATTTCGTTTTGCATACAAGAAATCTGAATATGACCAACTGTAATTTGCCAATAAACTTTTTAATAAAAGTCCATTACCAAAATCTGTCTTGACCGCATAAATGTAGCCGTACCCCTATTCGGTATAAATTTAATCAGAATCAAGTCGGAAATTCTCCCCTAAAACGAAAATTTTCTTACGAACCAAGTAAACAGCTGCTTAATTCAATCTACTTAAGCAAACCTTCAGCATTAAACATTTCTCACTATAAATCTTGATAACAAAAGCTTCTCCAGCAGTTTACGCCATCATCTGTGCAAGCAACCAACCAACTGTACTCGAGGTACCTAGGGGATCAACAATAACAGAATCGAGCCATTAAGCTTCTGTGCAAATGCTATCTCTCCGGTGCAATAGAGCCTCGTCTCTCTTACATCCTCGTACAAATACACGCGTTTCATTAAAGCGCCCAGAGCGGCACAGCTTGTGGCGTCGCTCCTGCTTTCCATTTCACCGAGTCGGAGAGAAAGAAGAAAGCACGCACACACACGGACGCACACACGCACACATAGACAAGCGATTCGCCCTCGTGGTCCTACGGAGGCTGCGGCGCGCACAAGAGCCAATCACACGAGGCGCTTCTCTGCCCCCCACAGCCACGCCTGCCAATATAAGCTTCTCTCTTTCTCTCTCTCGCTCAAGTCTGCATGTATACCCTCGTCAGCATCGACCCTTCTGTCCCTTTTTACCCGCCTCTGAGGAGCCGTTCCGCAACCGTTCTCTCTCTCTCTCTCTCTCTGACTCACTCTCTCTATCTCTATCTTTTTCTCTAGCAGAAAAGCGGGACCGATCTCATTTCCCAAAATGGACTCCAAAGGCTGCAGCACGCGCTCGCTATGTACTCCAGGCTGATTTCGAATTTTTCAAGCACTGCGCGTGGAGAACTGGGGGCCTCGAACGCGTACACCTCCCTCGAGATTAATTTGCACGAGGAGATCCGTGGAGGGCAGCGTCGATGATTCAGTCCTCCAGAGACTTCCCATTCTGCGGAGCGATTGGACGTTTTCATTTGTTGGTGCGGAAGCGCCGCTCGAAAATTACACTGCCATTGTGTGTGTATACCGAGATGACATGGAGTATGGAGTCGATCTTCATTGGATTTTCATCGGTGTTCTGAGAATATCTTTATTCTAAAAGTTTTTTGTAGCATTACAATTATTCTTTTTTTTTTTAAGGTTATCAAGTTTCGATATTTGTAATTTTACTCTCGAGATTTATCATTTTCGATTTATAATTATGGTCTGTACTTTTCAATTCTCATACGTAATTTATTGGAAATGTTGTTAGCGAATAATGCGTATTTATTTCGTATTTCACTCAAATCGCAAGTAATATTTTAACTCACTGATATTTCTTATAGTTGATATCAAAGTGATGAAGCTTCATGGATTCTATCAAGTACATGTCAAACATTAATAAATTAGAAATGTGCTAAAAATGTACAACTGATCAAGACCTTTCTTCACGATGATGTTTATTTACGCTACAGAATAAATACGTGAACTAATCATTTGGGGTTGCTTTGACGAGTTATTTTTATATATCTTAAAATCGATACGGAGTTAAAGTCAGTCAGCCAAAAATAGTAATCCATCACAATTAATTTCTTACGTAATTGAATAGCATTTTATGAAAAAAATATGCTTACTAATCTCGCCGCAGGTTGCCATGCGTTAACATAGACGCAGGACTCGCTGACCGTACAACATATACATATACACCCGCCCGCGTGCGTGTCTGTATACTTTGACAAATATTTTACCGATCATCCGACCGCGGGAGATATCTCGAAAATCATTGCCCACACAAGAGAATGTGAAAAACCGTATCATTCCATGTCACATGTTGCGAATCCACATCTACTCAGCTCGGTTATTATATACTTTCATCCGTCATTCTATACCAAAAACGCAGAAAATATTCACCCTTGGCATAACGTATATTGGCACGATTGGCTATACGCAGCCAAGTTAAAAACTCAGAGTTATATTAATCCAACCGATAAACCATGCAATGGTGGCGATGTTGGAGAGCAAGAGAGAGAGAGAGAGAGAGAGAGAGAGAGAGAGAGAGAGAGATGGAGAGGAGAGTAGCTCTACGCGGGAAACGGCTCTGGCGCGCGCTGTCACAAAGGCATGCGCCACCCACCTCGCCGAGGTGACTCGCATCGTTAATCAACTACTCTCTCGCTGCTGCCACTGCCTGCATAGGGACCTTAACTTTTCAAGGCGCGTGTATGAATATGCATGTTCGTCTGTGTATATACCTGTATATCTGTGTGTGTGTGTGTGTGCGCGCGCTCTCGCTGATGCCACAGGTATGCTTGGATCTCATGTCTCTCTCTCTACGTTCTCTCTACGAATATATCCTAGAGGCGATATGCAATGTGATGTGTGAGAGCGTCGCCGAGGACATGCCAGTGCACGATGCATCATCTTTCTCTCTCTTTCTCTCTCTCTTGGTGTGTTTCTCGTTCCGCTATATCTGCTGAATTTTGTATTCCTTTTCTTTTTCTCTGCGTGTATATGGACGAAGAAGCAGCTCGTTTTGCCGCTATACTGTATATTGGAATGGACAAGGGGAAGGTGTTGGATGAGTGATTTTGAGAATTTTCAAAGTGTCGGGCAGGGAAGGCTGATAAGGTTGAGAAGTGGCCCGTTATAAAGCAGCTGCGGTCGGACGATATTTCGCGGTTAAATTATATATACTCAGAACAATCTTCTATTCAGACTATTTTCGGTTATCAGGGAGCTTTAAGAGTTAATTTTCTTTTCCTATTTTATTTTTATATTTAAAGATAGTTAAGTAGGTATGTTATATTATTAATTTGCTACTTCATAAAATGGAAGTTACATTCTTGTACTACAAGCTAAACACACGTCAACCGAATCTAAAATACATTTTGTAAATTTCTTATTGCTTTTAGCACTAAATATACATTTATTCTTACCATAAACGTACCAAATTCAAATATGAAATAACTACAGTTTGCTCACATGATATTTAAATATATTAATATCCATCGTAGGGCACCAATATTTCTCAAAATTACTACTTAAAAAAGCAGCGAGATATCGAATACAGCTTACGGACGAGCGAAGCGTCTTTTAAGTTTTCGTTTTAGACCCCAAGGCTTTTTTGCTTCATATAAGAAATTCGGTCCTCCTCCCCGAGCTCACGAGCCTCTCGCTCCTGCTCTTTTTTTCTAATTCCAATATCTATGCATGAGGCTGTCCTAATCGCGTAACGACAGTGATGGCTTCCTAATGTCTCTTTCCCAAACACCTTGAGCGAAGTGGCTCAGCTAGAGCTTAATGAGATCGGCAATGATTTCGAGCCGCTTGTTTTGTGGACGTTGTCGGTCAGTCTTCGGTAATTATTCGATTCATTAGAAACTAATCTATCCCTCCGGGGTACAAAAAAGGAGATGCTGACGTTGAAAAAATTTCCAACTAAAATAAGCATGATATAAAAGTGTACACAAAAAGGTTTCAAGATCGAATGTTGGTCGAGTTTGTTATTACAAAAATAAGTTCTTTTATAGAGATTATGTCAGGTTTTGATTGAGCATCTTATATAGAAAATACAATTTTATGTTGATTTAGAGAATTCTTTTATCTGTATAATATTATTTAAGGAAAAGAAAATATTCAAGCGAAACAGTACATATTATTTGCCAGAAGAAGCAATTGATGCAACTTTTTTACCGATTCAATTTAACGCGGCTAATCAAATTTATCGACGGGAAAAACCTTAACGAATGAATTTATGGTTTCCCAGCACACAAATCGGCACGGTTTATAACATCATCCGCCCTACTGCTGCTTATACACACTAAACAATAAAACACAGCAGCGGCAGCAGCAGCAGCAACAGCAGCGCACAGTAGTGCACGTAGGGCCGGGCGCACACGCGCTCAAACGTTCCGACGTTGAATGGCTTATCATCGTTGCGCAGCGTCACGGTTTTAGAGGCGCGTTTAATTCAATTTGCTGGACTTACCCGCACTCGCACTCTCCGACTCTCGGCCCCATTAGTCATCGGCTCGCGCTTTAAACCAACTTCAACCGTATACACATAACTCGCCCTATCTCTCTCTCTCTCTCTCTCTCTCTCTCTCTCTCCTTTATCACTCTGATGCGCGTCCTGCGAAGAGACTCTGCTGGATCTTGAGTAGATCAGCACCAATTGATCCTCATTACACGATATATATACGCGGCCGATTCGAATGCGCTCATCAAGTGAATCGCTCGCAAATGGTAGCCTTACCTCACCTCGCTAATAAGTTAGCCATTATACTCGGTCACGTTGCGTGTGTGTGTGTACACGCGGCTCTCCACTCTTTCCTTTCTCTCGCGCGCTTTCTCTCTCTCTCTCTCTTTTCGATCTCGGCTCACCAGGACACACACACAAGAGTTACTGCTGCTGCCGCTGCCGCTGCTTCCCTTCGGTCGATTCGATGACTCGACGCTTTTCCCTTATATATGCCTTGTGTTCGCACGGCACGTTGTAGGTGAACGAGCGAATGCTGGGTTCTGCTGACCGGATGAGCGTGGACGGGTAAGCGCTTGTGCTCGATCGACGGCATTTTCTGCTTTTACCATCTAAGAGAGAGAGAGAGAGAGAGAGAGAGAGAGAGAGAGAGAGAGAGAATGCGACTCGAGTCGGGAAAACAACTTAACGAGAATGTGCATGCGGCTGCCTGTTGTGTTATATACGCGCTCGAGTGTGCATTTCTGATTGGTAGATCTGTGAAACATGGGAGATTTATTTAGTAATATAATGTAAATTTGAAAGAAGTTTGATAGTGTTTTGATTTATTTTTAATGATACACAATGATGATTTATAAAGTAGGAAAATAACTTTTGAATAACGAGAATATATTCTAAAATAATGTTAGAATAATGGAATAGGCAATGCCAACTCGCAAAGTATTCCTTTAATTTTGTCTTTGAGTGTATATTACCTTCAGGTTCTGTTTTCCAGTAGCATCCAGTAGCAAAAGTCATGATGATGTAACAACAAACATTCCTGTATGTAATTAACCTTTAAAAGAATAGATAAAAATAGATTTTTTCATATTTATGAATTCAATTTGCAGTTTATCTTTTATAAAATAGTAATTTTATTGTAAACTGATCGGTGAAAATAAATTTTAGTCGTTTCTATAACTGCGAATTTTCCTCTATACTTCTTTAAATTTATATAATTCGGAATAACAGCTATAAGCTTAAATTTTTTTTTATTTAATCCATAATTTACGTAACCACGTCAACGCACTTACGCATTACCAAATCGCGCATGTAACGTCATAAGCATGGCGTTCGACTCTGTATATAATACGGCAAAATGCGAAAAATGAAATTAACGCGCGCGCACTGCTCGCGGAGAGAGATTTCGCGAGAAGCCTGGTAACGTGTAAACATCGCGCGCGCGACTTTGCGGCCGAGCCAAAAAATTGCTCATGATAAATGCCTTTAAAGTTCCTCATCGCACGTCAGCTGCGGGGCCGCGCAGCATATAATCGCATACAAACGATCTATTCGCGCGAGCAAGAGAGAGAGAGAGAGAGGCGAGAGCGAAGCCTGCGCACATTAGAGTGCTTTCTGCACTCTATCGCCTGCCTCTCTTTTCGCTAGCTTAAAAGCACGCTCGACGTTAGAAATCCGCGCGCTAAAGTGAGAGAGAGAGAGAGAGAGAGAGAGAGAGAAAAAGATAGACACGCCGTCTAATGCGTTTCTCGTGCCGCATGCTCACTGGCTCGTGTCGCGGAACGATCATCGCGTATTCCGTGTGCGCGAGCCACATATATGATGCGTAGACGTAGCAGCGGCTAGTCGATTTATTATAGCCGCCTGACGTAGATTCCGCGGCTCGATTCTATTATATTCGCGAAATATGCCGTATGGTTTCGACCGATGCTCCGCGTCCATTGGACTGTCAAAAGCTGTTTGTGAGTTACTAAAATACAGGTTTTTTCGGCTGCGGAGGTTTTGTTTTTTCAGTTTTTTTTTATTATGGGGACCCTTTCAGCGGCGCGACCCTCGCGATGACTGATCTACAGCAGAAAATCTGTTTTCTACAGATGAGCGTAATACGTTCGCATCTGTTTTTGATGTAATGTACAAATTATGAACCTTGAGGTTGTTAGCGACTCCTTAAATAAAAAAAAAATTGTGTTTTAATAATAAAGATTTGAGTACAATAAAATTCATACCTTATTACTTTAAAATATTTAGAAAAAAGACATTCTTATTAAAATCTATAAAAAATGTCGTAAGTATTGAAAAAATTTAAAAATGAAATGCCTCAAAATGTTTAATAATAATAATAGTATTCAAAGTTAACCGAACTGTCTGTTTCGAAACTCGTAAAACTTTTCTACTACATTCTTACTTTCGACAATGGTGTACTAAACCAATCAGTTAAAAAACCAAATAAACATTTTCCCAACAAACTAATGTCTTCTCGTCTCCGAAAATCAATACAAAATCGTTTTCAATGAAGGAAACTCATAAGAAAAGTCACACGCACACTCCTGGTACTTCAGAAAGTGACGAGAAGTAAGAACGAGGCGAAAAGCAGAGTCCAGAACACAGGGCGCGCGTGTACGCGGCAAATGGGTTTTTGCGCATAGCTACTGGATAACAGTCGCGAAGGCGAGTCGATGGGATAGTTTTCTTTTTTTCCACCCATCCCCTCCCCCTTTTTCGCAATTCCCCGCTCTATCTCTCAAGTGTGCCATCTACACACACGCGCGTGACCCACCCCCATCAGCACAATCTACACATACACGTGGACGCGCGCTCGCGGAAAAGCGTCACTCAGAAGTAGACTTACACGTACGTATATAGCGTTTGCTCGGTGGCGCGAGCGAGCGAACGCGCTTGTGAGAAAGAAAGGAAGAAAGAAGCGAGAGAAAGGGAGGAGGGGAGAAAGAGAGAGGAAAAGAAATGAAAGGCTGTCAGAGTGAAGGAGCCCAGGGTATTAGCCCGGCTGAAGGGTGGATGCGAAGAAAGAGAGTTCCCTCTTTTCTTATATATTTTTTCTTGTATTCGCTGCTGCTGCTGCTGCTGCTCCTGCTGGTGGTGTTGCTGCTGCTCAGCTCACTCTCGCGCGTTCCTTGGGAAAAGTTTGTTGTTTGAAGCAGTAGCGGCGGCGGCGGCAGGAGCAGTGGCGGGCGGCGACGGCGGCAACGGCGGAGCGCTGCTGCGCGCTCGCAGCTCTCTCGCGCGATCATTAATCATCCCCGGAGTTTTGGTTTGACTAGGCAGCGGAGCAGCAACGGCCGCCGCTGCTAGCAGCGCGCGCGAGTTGAGCGTGTTCCTTTTCTCTCTCTCTCTCTCTCTCTCTCTCTCTCTCTCTCTCTCTCTCTCTCTCTCTCTCTCTCTCTCTCTCTCTC
>UELV01081914.1:7933-27426 GCA_900490015.1 Megastigmus stigmatizans
GGGGGGGGGGGGGGGGAAGCACGGGAAGAAGGTTGGACTAAAAAAAACAGTTTTTACAAGCTCGTAACACGCGGAGAGATTAAGGGGAGCGTGACTCGAAACAGGTGGGTCCGCGAAAAGCGCGCGCGCGATTAAATCTCATTGGCTCGTGTCTCATTGGCTCCAATGAATTAGCGCGGCTGCAGCCACGCATCCGATCGGCCTTGCGGGTATAGCGTCAGAAAAGTCATTTGCAGAAATTGGCGACGAGCGCGCGAGCCGATCCAACTGGACAGCTACTGCACATTTTATAAGCCGCCGTAAAGAGAAGAGACGGGAGTCGTATATAGCAGCAGAAGCAGAAGCAACAGCAGCAGTTCGGGATTTTAAAGGATACGTATACGTATATATGTATATGTATAGGAGCGAGTCGGACGCGGAAATGGAAAGCTCGGGACTGCATGCAGATAGAGAGAGAGAGAGAGAGAGAGAGAGAGTATATATATTGGAAAAAAAGAAGCATGCCGCGCGCGAGGGCGGAACAACATAGCCGCGTGGTCGAGCCGCTGACCCAAATTGGCGTGGCGAAACGAAGTAATCGACTTCCCGGTAAAATCGGCCACTATACTGCGTATATTACACATATACAGACAGAGGCTGTGCAACGGCGTCGGCTCCGTCGATTGTTGAAAGGATGGGCGCGGCTCGTCCGAGTCACGGACTCTCGCTTACAAATCCGCGAGTATACCTATTATACCTGTTGTGCGTGTGTCGGTTACGGAAAAAAAATCTGTTGGCTACGCTCACACCCTGAACTGCATAGACGGCTGCAGCAGCGGCTCTCTTTCACGGGGAAAAGCGCGGCTTTCACCTCTCTCTCTCTATATATATATGTATATATATCTATCTCTGAAGCGAGACTCTCGAAAGCTTGAGCCGCAGGCTATTAGGCTGATTGGAGAGATTCGGGTCGGCTATAAATGCATTGCCGATCTCTTAACTGCGACTCTGCGCGTATGCTATGGTTACGTATTTATATGTGCTCGCTCTCTTCGCTCTTGTCTGAAGTCGTGTCTTCGCTTTAGTTTGAACTTTGTTCGATTGTTTATAGGAGATGCGGTGGAAAACTATCAGAAGCGTAACAGAAATATTGGGTTTAACCGAGAAAAAAAATTCGTCATTTGTATAGCGATTAATATACGCATTTTGCTTTCAAGTCTGAAAAATCCATATAATTCTTCCCGAAAGAAATATTGGCAATTTTAAACACATTTTTTCTCTGTATGGTTTTATGAAGCGTTGACAAATTAAATTCCAAGATTTTTCTAATATTAGTTTCACGCTTTGGTATTTCATCAAAGAATGAAAACTTTTCAGTCATTGTAAAACAGTCACACATTTTTCTAGAACGGACTATATATATGTCTAAACAATAGCGTTGTAAAACAAAAGAATTTTATGTCTCTTATAAACTTATTTATCGTGTGTGTATTCATATATGGATAGCTTTTATTTTATGACGAGAATAGATACGATTTTTGTTTACGGAATTCGATGTATTTCTTGACAAAGACTCTGTGCTCTGGCCTGTGCCAAATTGCTTTACGCCAATAAAAGTATTCAAATATTTTCCGATATTGTAGCTGTTACCCAGAAAAATATTTGAAACGTATATCCTAGGCATACAATATAAATCCTTCGTATTATTACTATGAGACAAATAAATCAAAGTTATATCTGACTTTTCAGAATGATGGTTTTGTATAAAAAAAAAACCCCGAGAGGAAAGTCAATTTTTTCATGTACCTATTGATATCAGAAATTTTAGAAATATTAGGTAATATTTTATGATTGATTATTGATGCAGGATTTGCATGAATTCTCCTGCTGCCATATTTTAATAGCCTATGCACAGTGTATGAAAGGCAGCGTTTGAACTATATTCATTACTTACAGTTGGAAAATACGCAGAATCACCATCGCGCTATTAGTTTCTCCGTTTCACAATTAAAACACACTCCTGCAACTGCAGAGAGCCCGAAAGTAATGAATCCGAATATAATCGCAAATGAAACGCTAAAACACGCATCGACCAGAGTTTAGCCACGCGAAATCCTTCCATACTTCGCCGTAAACGGAACACCCAATCTCGCGCGTCATGAATGAACGACTTTCCTTCAAAAATGCATTAAATTCTATGATGATAAATTCACTAGGCATCGAATTGGAGCGAACCGGAGACGCTAAAGTATTTGTCATAGAGCAGCTCGCGAATGAAGCCATTTGTCAGCGAAGGATATTGTAGCTACACTGTAAAAAAAAAACCTTTGTGAAATTACCTACATTGAGAATAGGTAATCGGAGTAACCAACGTTAACAATAGTAAAATTGCTACAGTATATTGTAATTTTACAAAATGCTATGTAATTTTACAATATGGTGTAGCAATTTTACTATTCTCAACGTTGGTTACTCTGATTATCTACTCTCAAAGTTTTTTTTACAGTGTATATAGAAAAGAAAGAGCTTCTCTCTCTCTCTCTCTCTCTCTCTCTCTCTCTCTCTCTCTCGACATGCCCTGTGCTTCTCCCACAAGTGTGTGTTTGTTGCAGAATTGATGCTGCTGCCGCTGCGGCATTTCGTTTTCCCCGAGCGCAGCGTAACAATTCTCGGGTCGCGCGTGCATCATCGTCAGCTCGAAATACCTATGGCGGCCTCCCGTCGAGCAACCGCGAGGCCAGCGTATATAGCAGCGGCGGCAGCCTCGGATTTGCGAGTAGGTCTCGCGTGACTAATTGCCTAATTAGTGACCAGTCATGGACCGCGGAATCGCTGAGGCTTCGCGGAAAATCTTTTGACCTGTGCACTGTACCCGACGCACGAACGAGAAAATTGGCCCTCCGTCCGCCTAACTTTTTCACTTAAATCAATCCGTTACCTTCGGACTTCTTTTTCTGCGCTGTCCTTTCCGATCGATGCAACTAACTCGCACGCCACCTATTCAGTTGACCAAAGTAATTTTCGTCCGAAAAAGGTCCTTGGTAGTGGAATAAAATTTCTTAGTTATATCGGTTGAAAATAAAAGATTTATTTATTCAGAACACATTCTAATCTTTCGTGTGGTATTATATAAATATACAAAGCATTTTGATTTTATACAGCATGACTTTTTCTTTTCTTCTTAAGTAATTCTTATAGTGATTTTAGTTACACCTATCAACTTTAGTTGAATTCTATTTATTTTAAGATGACGCTTTCTGATATGCAAAAATTTCAAAAGACGATTGATTTTAGGAAACGAATCAAAGTTAATTTTTATGACAAAATAGGCATGAATTTAAATTAATCTAAATTAAAATTTGCGTAAAAAATACTATTTTCTAGTTCACCTTAGCTTGGGTGCGTGTCGACTTAAATGACTTTCGGTCCCATGCGTGGATTGATGTATAAAAGCTGTCAGTCGTTGGCAAAGAAGGTTACCGCATAAGCTGCAAGTAAAATTGATTTTTACCAGCTTGAAAATGTCGATAATTAACTGTGGTATACAACATATACAGCGAGCGATCATTCTTTTTCCTAATTCATAAAATAAATATTATATCGATTCCCGATGAATTGGAAAACTCTCTCGCAAACAATATACATTATTCAATGCTCGCGTGTAAGCGGGGGTGTTATTCACCTACACGCAAAAGGAATAACAAAGTTGCAATTCAACTCGAGGCGCGCATGTTCAATTTGAAAAGAGCAGCGTATAACGCAAAGGAATAAAGAGAACTCATTCCGGCTGCGCAGCGGAAAAGCGAGAAGGGCGTTACTATACAACGTAACAGCGCATCTCGAAACATCAGTCTTGTCTCGCCAGCCCCCCTTTCCCGTCGCCACTAAACTCCGCTCCTCAGTCATCACATATCGCTCAGACATCGCTATATAGTAAAAGAACGTTGATTGTCCCTATAAAAAAAAAAAAAAAAACCAAACCCTTTTCGCTCAGCTCACAGCTACGGAGCAGCCTCGCTTTTACTGTATAGCGGTAACACGAGCAGTCTCTTAAAAATAAAGCTCATTTTCAACCGGACTCGGTTCGCGCCGTATAATAGCAGTCGCTATCCATCAGCTCTCCTCCGCGAGAGATGAGCTCGTGATGCAAGCGAGAAAGAAAAGCCGGGGGCGCGACGTCGGCGGCGGAACTCTCGGCAAACGCTGCACCCGCGGGAAATGCGCGCAGACGGCCATTTGCACAGGCGGCCGACGACAACGACGACGACGACGACGACGGACTTTGATCGACAATTGGGAAATTGCTCGAATTAGAGGCGCGCGTGACGTCAGCTGCTGGTAACGCGGGGCTACGGCGGCGTCGGCGACGATATTATCGTGATTGGTCTTTCTCTCCTTCGAGCGTGTGTGTGCATGTGTATATACGTGTGCACTCGGCGAAGGTCACATTCAGAGCTATTTGACACGTCTCTGGGCCGGAAGCGTCGCTTAGCTCCATTGAGAAAATTCTCGGGGCCGCGGCGGCTTTCGCAACTTTATCTCCCTCTCTCTCTCTTATCGCGGATCCATCGCTGGAGCTCCTCGTTATTTCGCAGAACGCAGCGGCTAAGACGATGTGGCATCCCGCGCTTGCAGTAGAATCGTGCGATCCGGCGTCGTTTCTTGCGCAATTCTCGCGTGCGCTGCTGCAGGCTTCGTCTAGCGGCTCGACGATTTTCCAGCATTTGAGAGAGTAAGAGAGAGAGAGAGAGAGGAAGAAGGATGATGAGTCCGTCTAACCGTAATACAAATTGGCCCCGAGGTTTCGGTGCGCTTGCGAAAATGCTTCTGCGAATCCATTGAGGCTGTTGTTATTAACGATATGCGCGCGCACGCGCGGCTCTAGAGCTTCTCCGTTTCGAGAGGATTACCGCAATCGCCGTAGTGCAGCCACGAGTGCATGAGCTGAGAGCTCAATAAATTGGTACATTTTCTCGAATTGTCTGCACCCTATATATATTATACTCTGCGCAGTATTTTTCCATTTATCAAATTTTATTCGTCAGAAATTTACGATCGTAAAGTTTGACGGTTCGCTGATCAAACGCGAACCTGCTTTATTCTGAATATAATAAAAAGTGAAAGAACGTGGATTCTTTTCTGAAATAACTCCCAAACAAGCACCAACTAAATATTGTTTGACATATGAATTGAATATTTCATGAAATCCTCGTAACTATATAATATCAGCAAAATAACAGACAATTCAATTATATATACATAGTATGGCTGTCGTTCGAAAATTGAGTTATTTTCACTGGAGCATATAATTGTACATTCCGATTTCGCTTTATGCTAGTAAGAAAATGATGCAATTACGTATCTAACTGCAAAAGGGATAATAATGTGTAGTTTAAAAACAAGTAATTAAGAGTCCCGGACACAATTAGATGTTTCGGGAAGTGGAAGTGCACAAAAGGTTTGCAGCCGTACTATAACCCTCTAACGCAATAAACTTCTGCTTGAATTTTCGTTTAAAATGCAAATGAATCATCAGCACAGCTACGCGATGGGACTGAAAGTTTCAACAGTATTTTATACTAGCGTTTTAAGACAGCGTATATTCATATTCGTAAATCCCATATGCCACCGCAGACATTGCACAGATATTCACTTTACTTCTATCGGTGCGCGCACGCATTTCTTTGAAAACGGTTTTCGATCAAGCCGCGCATTATCCACTCGCGTCTGGCGATATACTATTAATATTGACGGTGCGAATAATTAATCGCATAGTGCAGGTTTGTCTCCAGCTAAAAATCGGGGCGACATTTACAAGTGCAGCGGACCGCGGGTTGATGACCTAACCGGAGACAGTTGCAGTGGCGCTCGAGAAGAAAAGAAATGTCTCGCACGCGATCGCGATAGCACCGAGAGTTTTCAGCATTTCCGCGTCTCCCCCCGCGGCGCGTTTCATGTATACCAGCTCCTCCTCCCCAACGCCATGTTTCTCTCTCGCTATTCCTTTTTGCTCCCCGTGTCTGCTGAATGCGAATTACTCGTTTTGAAAAATGGACTCGGCTCAACTGCGACCTGCAAGACGTTTTCGACCCGGTTCTTCTGCTGCGCCCGGCTATTTGTTACGATGCTTACTCGGGAAAGTACTTGGCAAGCTCCTATCAACTCTGACAGTGTTTCCGAAACAGATTTTATTGTATCTTTTGCAACAATATAATTGTCACCTTTACCTTACTTTTCTTTTTCTTTTCTTTTTTCGAGTAAGTACTCAAATTCAAAAGTTGTTAACTTTTTTGCTTTAAAACCTCGGTGCGTATATAGACGATCCGATAGGGTACAATGCATTTTTGACTTGTGATCTTGAAGCGAAGACTTACATGTATCAACGCTCGCGAGGGTTTCTCACCCGTTTTTTCCCGATCTTCTTGAAAAATGCTTAGTTACGCGAAGTCTCGCTATTTCCTCTCGGTGCGGGCGCGAGTTTATCTTCCATCTCGATGAATTTTTCAGTCCCGTCGCACGCGCCTGGCTTTTATGCTTGCGCCTCTTTCTCTCTCCTTCGCTCGTCGCTGCTGCTGCATCCTTTTCTTCGTGCTTGGCTTTGGACGCGACTGGAGCTCGTAACTTATGCGTGGATGCGAGAAAATTCTCTTTTCTCTCTCTCTCTCTCTCTCCTTTCTTTTTCCCCATATCCTATTAAAGAAACTACATTTTTCATACGGCAATATCCGTACCGCTCGAAAGACGCTTCGCCGTTATTAAGTTATTATATGCGCCGTGTATAGTTAAAGTAAAGTAGACGTTTCACTGGGACGATCGTCGTAACCGGTGATCACATTTGTGACACTGATGTGGTTGTGCAATTATGATAATTTATTAAAATAATTCCTGCAAATAAACGTTCGTTTGGAATGTGATGCTATTGGCACTGATTGCAATGAATTTATATTGATTTTTACAACCTTGTACTACAATAGGTTTTCATTTGTGGATGTTAAATTTTTATAGCAATACATTCAATTTCTTCTGTTACCTATTATAAGATATATTTATTAAAGTATATTTACGGAAAAAAGTAAAGTGACTGAATTAGCGCTATGATTGCTTCATTTAAAGACTCGGCACACATTAAAAAACCTCTTCAAATTACTAAATTCGTACTAAAGATAATTGAATGCAGGCTATACGTAATTTGAATCAGTATTATACTGTGAAAACATCGCTGACTCATTGGGAAAGCAGTAAGTCGGCAGTTCTATTGTAAGCAAACTATTATATTTTAATGCTCATTCTTAGCAATATTTCTTACGAATAATTGCATATTTAAAGTTTAATGGGTTTTTGCATTTCCACCGTTTGAAGAATGTGTGATTTGATTATATAAATTTCACATTATATATTATTCATCTGAAATGTACGTCTGGAGAAGTATATAGATTTTTTGAAAGAAGATAAATTCCTATACAATTTGATCTGTCTAGTTTAGATATTCCGATAACACTATTATCGACCTTTTTCAACTAAAATATATATTACAAAACAATACTGGCATATAGAGTTAATAAAATGAGGTTACATAGAAAATACCAATGGAATATGTCAGACACGTGTTATGTATTGAATAAAACATGGGGACGAATTTGAAATCTGAATGTTATATAACACGATATATAAATATATTACTTCTACCTTTATATGTATAATAAATCTGCGTGTACCAATAGAAATTATTAATAACCGTCCTTATTTAATTGCTCTACTTTTTTTGTTCCAGGTACGTAAATCATTGAAGCGAAGTAATAATTTGAACGCGCTCTCGAGATTAGCCCATTCCGACAGTTGGCGGGTAAGATTATAGAAGTGCATAATTGAATTTCGGTACAGCTTAATGAAACGAAATGTCGTTTCCTTCTAATCTGCCCCCCCCCCGGTCGAACCAATTAAATCATTTTTATCTAGAACCTACAATCCATAAACTAAGCTCCCTCTCCTACACACGTCACTGCAATGACATACATTAGTAATTCGGTAGTTCAAAAAGCCAGACTCTCCTGGATTTCGCGAGCACGATGATGTGCAGCATGCCAGTACAGCAGGCGTTGGTAAAATGTATGCGACACACGGGGCAGATCTCGCGCAGCGGCTGTCGCGCGGATATATACACACTCACGCACATCGCCTGTACATTGTATAGCGGGTATATATGTGCTCGAATGTATATAGCAAGTGGTGCACTTAACATGGAGGCGCGAGCGTGGGATGCGCGCATCACGTATTATGGCGGATTTTTTGAGATGCAAATCGGGTGCGCTTATAGCTCGCGGTTGCACAACAATGTGACCGCAAGAGTCAGATATATGTATACATATATGTGTAGGATAAAGGAGGGGGAGATCGTGTGTCCGTGTCCGACGACATTCGAATTAATCCAGCGTATATATAGCAGTACTGCTGGCCTCTCCATGTCTTCTATATATCTCTCTCTCTCCCTCTCTCTCTCTCTCTCTCTCTCTCTCTCTCTCTCTCTTTCCCAATGCCGCTCGCTTGCATACGAATTGCCATTATCTCCCTAACGGATTCTATCATGGAGGCCTTGCTCGTCTCTCGACACGGGCTTGCTCGGACTATCCTCTTTCCGTCTTCGCCTGACTTCTGTTCGGTTTCCCCTTTACGTGGCTTCGACCGATAGTCGCTCTACTGCGACCAACTTTTCAGTCTTCACCTTTTTTTACTTTGTTTTTTTTTTATCTATAATACATATATATAAAAGCAGAATTTTGACTAGTGCGACATTGAACGTTTTATTGTGAAACGTTAAATTTATATTATTAAAAACGATTATCAGTTTTCAATAAAATTTCTTTCTTGTGTAAACGCAACGCGATTTTGTAATGGGGATTAAATTACGATAAAATCTTGATGTGCCGCTTGTCGTTTAAATACAATATTATATAATAATTAATAGTATTAACATAATTTATATGAAATTATAATTAGATCTTAATACTATAATGAGTCATATTGAGCTATATCGGATAACTGTCGATTTTGTTATGTTTTCAAATATATTTCAATATACATAATGTTTAATTAATCTTTATTTTTCTTGTTATACAAATTTAGCACCAAATTTACGATAAATACATAATTTGTTATACATTATAAATGTTATGTATCCATTATTTAAATGCCTCCATTATTGCAACTTTATAAACAGTTAACGTCAGTTAGCTGTTTCCATATATTATACTCGTTAACTATATTCATGAAATATATCATTTGATAATATTTTTAATTTTATTATTTATAATTAAACTGCGACGCGGAATTACAGATTAATCGGATATCGCGCTTTATGAAAATTGGCGCATGATCTGACTTGTTAAAATGAATATAGATGATGCATACGAAATAAATTATTCCGGCTATCACTTTTAATTATTTGATATTTTTTATCTTATCCAAAAATAATTGAATTATTCTGCTTTACTTTATTAGAAATGTTAAAAAATAAAAGGCTTTCGTTGACATGATTGCAATTTACCTATATCGAATATGATTATATTAATTTATCTATCTATAAGCGCTATAGTTCTGACTTTACCTCATTGAGTCAAGTCTTATTGTTATATTCCAACGCATTAGATGTGCATAGCTATAAATACAGACATAACCGTCTTAGGATTTAGTGATCAATTGTATACCTTTATACAACGGGTATAAAAATTTTCCAAACGCGCACGTCAGCAAAGCCTGGATTTTCATGATAATTTGACTTGCTGTATACTGCTTTGTAAATAATAGCGTGATCGATGCTATAACATTCATTCTTCAAATCGTGAAGTAATCATAGATTTTAAATAATTTCTATTCTATGGAAGCAGAAAATCTTGTCATTGATTTTTACCTGCTCATACGTTACCCTAGCCTTCAGTTAATATCCACGTATATAATCATGCACAGTCATACATATATATACATATATATATAATATATGAGCCATTGCAAGCGCTACGCCGTAGAGTATAGACCGTCTTAATATAAATGTCGGATTAACGCCACTCGCGACGTATACCGAACTCGATCACTCGGGATTTCCGGCATCGATGAATGTAAAAACCCAAGGTACAATATATCATACAACAGCGCAATTGATCGAAGACGTCCCTAACAGTTTGCCAGACATATATCATCCTATGCCAATGATCCAGCGTCATTTCTACGTGGCTATATCAGCCTCTATTTCTTACAGCAAATGAGCAATCGGTGCCGCGTCGAGAACGCGATCGTCCCTGGTAAAAGTTCACCCAATTTCCGCGATAACGGGAAGAGAAGGCGCTCAGCTCATAGCCGGTGCATGCGAGTGCAAGTATACAGACAGCTGCAACGCGCGTGCAGTCTGTGTGTGTGTGTATAAGCGAGAGCGCTCGATAAATTGTTTATGTATCGGGAGCGCGCGCGCGCGGAAGATAAGCGCCGGAGGGGGAGAGAGAATAGCCGAAGCGTGCAGCTAAGGGAGGAGAAGAGAGCGGATAGGTATATAAAGAGCCGAAGACTCGATATCAATACGGCTCTCTCTCTCTCTCTATATAGAAGGGGACACAGGCGGTAGGGGCGAGGGAAAAGGCAGGTAGCGGCCGTATAAACGATCGATCGCGGCAAGCAGTAGCAGAAGCGGCAGTAGTATAGGGACACTGACATCTCGAGCTCTGTGCCGCCCTGCGCGCCAGCCTTTCTTTCTTTCTTTCTTTCTTTCTTTCATCAGCTTTATATATACCTATATACATGGCACCCAGGCCGCCGTCGAGCACCGCCTCTTTACGATTCAATTCTCTCGAGCTGCTGCTGCTGCTTCTGCTCCTGCTCCTGCTGCACCGATTCGCCCCGCTGATTCGCTTTTCCCATTCCGTGCGCGCGCGCGCGCTTCCTTCCTCCTTTCCTCCCTCCTCGCCGACGCTTTGCTCGACCCGATGTTTCCTATATATATATTATATACGAATTCGTGCAGTCTCGTTTAGCCCTTAATTTTTAAGACTGGTGGAGGATCGATTGTCGCGTGTATGCCTGCGTGCAGTGTATCGTCGCTAGATATTATCATTGGAACTCTTCAGCTTCAGTCCTACAAAATGTTAAGCTTGGCGCGACTATCTCGGCGTTACCTTATCTTATATCCTATTATACGATAAAGGGAAGGTCGGATCGAGGAGCAAAAATATTTACTTGCATATATCTCAATGTCGTTCATTGGCATTATACAAAGTTTTCCGATTAAAATGATTATCGCACCGGAGAACAGAGAAAATGGACTCATCTGATTCGATATATAATACATAGATATATATACATATAATCCCATCGAGACGAATAAGTGAACGCGGAAACAAAGGCTGTTTATGTAGGCGCTTGATGGCGAGTGCACCTCGCGGGAGGTCAAATGCGGCGCCAGTTTGTGTGTGTCTGTGTCCTCATAAAAGCTTCCTTATAGCCCCGTAAAAAGAGCTGCTCCGTGGACACGCCATGTGTATAATGTCCCGCATGACGTGTATATATATGTATAAGACACAAGCAGCATCGCGTGCCTACACCACGTCGATTATCAACGATCCGCAGAGCTGCTTCTGCCCTTTGCGGCGGAACCGCGTCCCGTGCAGTGCAGTTAAAATTGATGATCAAGCCCGTGTAGGAGGAGGCCTCGAGGGTCGGAAATGAAGATTCGTCAAAAGCTAGGATTTATAATCAATCCGCGAGGATAAAGATAAGGTTTCGATGATTTTGCTCGAGCTAGCGATCGCGAATATTATATATAGAGGGAAGTCGCAAGATTGCAATATTGCTTCTCTGCGCGCGCAATCCCTTCAAAGTTTAGCATCCCGCAGGTAATTCGCTGGACCGCATGCGCCAACATCCAAAGATTGCTACTCTTCTCGTGAGACGGAAGCAAACTCGAGTTACTTTTGCCATACTGGGGGAAAAAAAAACTAGACCAATCCGATACCAATGAACTCCCTGCAACGCCAAAGATCCGAATCCATGTACGAGCGTGCATAAAATCCATGCGTGCACTTGACTCACCTGCAATATTGAGTAGCGCGTATATACGGGCGATAATATGCCATCCTGTCGCGACACACACACACACACACAGAGGCACACGCACAGAGTCAGATGAAAAACAAGAAGTCTGTGCCATGGAATGTATAGCAAGAACTTGTCGAGGCGCCGGATATATATGTTTAATGCATGAGGGACAGGCGCCAGTTGACTGTATAAGCCTTCCCCCCCCCTCTCCTATATACTGCACGCACCGAGTACTGCATGCGTATGCAGTGTGTCCTGACAGCTGTGCAGACTATGCAGACGACCGCCGCGACTTTCGCATGCACGTGCCGGTTAATGACGTCCGACGACCGACCGACCGCGGGTGACGCACCTTTCTATATACTCTTTCTCTCTTTTCCTTGCTCTTCTGTGTTGCAGCAAATATCGCTTCTTATTTATCCGCTTCCTTTTCTTATCGCTTTTGCAGCTATTGCAGTATTGTTCCTCATATACGAGTATCTGCAATTGCATAAGTTTATGCACAGGGTATTTCATAGTGCTAGTGTATACATCAATTTTTGTTTGCAAATACTCAGTTAGTCGTATATAACATGAGCGAAAAATGGATGTTTCGAAGATTTGAGTATATAAACAGCTGTGTATGAGAAAAAGTTGTTGATTTTGGAACAACGCGCGGAAAGCAAAGAAAAAAACAAGTGCAGCGCAAAGTTTAACGCAAATATTTGGGGGCGCGAATGTTTTCAGGCGCTGCACAAAAGGGGTACACATTTTTTCCTACATAGATTCCGAAAAAGAGACAGCGCGCAGCAATTACCATAACTTATTTGCGCGGAGTCGTCGGCAAAGAAGACATAGCTCCCAATTTCCTTCAGCGGTACGCCTCTCCTCATCCTCCTCCTCCTTCTCCTCGATTCAGCTTTATCGAGAGGAAGCTGCGAGTGTTTCCATTTTACTCAGCAAGAAAAATCGAATGTATATATACATAGACAGAGGGTCTGGCGCGGACGGGCGAGAGAGGAAAAAGAGGCGCACACATAAAAGGGAGAAAGGAAGGAAAGGGGTGGGGGAGGAGCAGGAGAGGGGAAACGAAGAGACAGGAAGATTGAAGAGAAATGTAAAAGAGTCCGCGCGCGAGCTGCTCTCTGCGGAGCTGCGCGCGTGGAGCGGCTGCAGTTGCCTTAAGAGACTAGCGAAAGAAGTTTACTTTTCGCGCTCGCGCGCGCTCCTTCGCTCTCTCTCTCTCTCTCTCTCTTGTTCGCTGCACTGCACAACGTATACAGAGAGTGAGGGAGAGAGAGGCCCTAGTACATGCACAAAGAAGAGATAAAGCAGACGCGCAGAAGAAGAGGCCGGCAGACTCGTTAGCATATATCGAGCGCGGATGCCAAAGAGAGATAGAGAGAGAGAGCGAGCGAGCGACAGAGACGGAGAGGGGAGAAGCACTCGTGGAAATTTCGCGCAAGGAGAGTCCTTGGCTTTTTCCGCCACTTGAATCCGTGGGGTTGCTGCATAAGCTCGCGCGCTGCAGGAGGAAAAACAAAAGAGAAAGAGAGACAGAGAGATAGGCTGCGCGGCGTGTACTCGCATCATTTCGTCGATTGCGCCTTTCTTATATATCGTGACCTCTTTTTCCTCTCGTCTCTTCCCGATACTCCTTTGATGTCTCTCCCCGTGAACTGCGCACTTCTCCCCTCTCTCTCTCTCTATCTATAGGTACACATGATTTTTTTTCAACAAGACACTCAGATATCCTGCGATAATTATCGCGTCAATTGCATTGCACTCGGAATTCGTGCATTTTTCTGGTTCTCTATGGAGAAAGATGTAGCTCCCAGAGAAACTGAACTATTAATACTCGCGTTTATACGCGCCCAATGGATATCCTATAGAGGATTTCCTAAAATAAACCACTCGCATCTTTGGATCGGTGATTACAGCTTGTGCGGCTCGTCAAGGCTTAAAATACGCGTTATACTTCAACTGATATTGGCTATGAACAATATTGGGGAATAGCGTGTTCTCGGGCGAATTAAAATTATCGGAGAGTAAACGCAGCTCCGATAACTCGCGTGCAAACCCGCGCGGTATAACTCGGGTTTTTTTTTTTAATTTGTATGGCAAGCAAGGACCAACTGTGCCGAATATACATATATATGTACATGCATATCTCTGGAGTGTAATTGTGTTTACATTACGATGGAAAAGAGTTTGAGCGCGCAAAAAGTGTGGCTTAATATATAACAAGGTTACGAGGCATTTTGTAGCATCGCCTCCTCCGCGCGCAAAATTGGGTTAACATTCTGGAAAAATGTTCGCCGACTATTCGCACTCGCCTATACCGCCCACTATACTTGTGTACCCATATATATACTTGGGGTTATTACACAAAGCGGTTAGTTTCTCATATTTCAAACCCTCGCTGCGATGCAGTGCGGATGTGTAATTTCTTGATCGCGCTAATGCTGCTCGGGTCGGTGCCTCCTGCGAGAACAGCCTCGCGCGCGCACACACGGTTATAACGCAATTATAATTTTCGTAAAACGATTAACTCTGCTGAAATGGGAATACGGGAATTCAATTAGGCTGGCAATTTGGAAAAAAATTTATATATCAGCGTGGCTCGAACGAGTCCTCGAAAACAATTCAACGAGATATAATTTATCGGATTATGAAGAAATTGATGTACGGATATTTCAAATACATTCGGGTTTTGTGTCGAGGTAAAAATCAATAAATAAACTGTTTTAACACATTTCGCATGAGACGAATCGCGATGAAATATTAAGCGATTTTGTATGTATATTTAAATTATATTTGTGCTTAATCGTTTAGAGTAATATCTACTCACTTTGAAGGAAAATTCGCTTCAAAAGAGTGATTTTAACTTTAACATGAATTGTTTATACTTTTTGGTGAAATTCTTTTATTGGCTCAAATTGAGTTGCGCAATTAATTATAATAGATAAAGCCCGTATAATTCAAGGACATACGCGTTCTTTTATCAACCTTTACAATGAACATCAATATTACGAGTAATCATAACTTCCTTTCAGTCAAATACTCGCCCAACTTAATGCTTTGTGTATATAACGTGCGGTATACCGATGCTTATTATAAAATATGCCATAAATAACTGATTGCGATAAGAGCATGACACAAGTTTTATCAAGACTCAAGTTTCAATTGTCGCAGATGATATAAATAAAATTTGATAAAATGCAACCTCTCTTATCTGCTTCAAGTTGTTACAAAATATTACTCTTACAACTTATAAAATGACTGTACAGAACAATACGCACAAGACTTATTGCTAAATTTTAGTAATAAATCTAATCATAAAAGCACCAATTTGGAGTCTAAAGAAAAATTGCGTTCTTAATTGACTATATCATTGATTAAAATTCTTGGAATTTAAACTTTTCGTATTATGAGCGTTTGCAAACCAATAGCTTGCAGTAAACTAAAAAGTCTTAAATATAAATTACGATTATAAATCACTCGCACAATAATTTTTACAGCTTTTCAGAAGTGTCATTAACTATATATCTCACACGATTTCATCGATATTTATTAAAAAAAACAAATACGTACAGTAGAACAATTGCACAATTAAAAAAAGTGCAGTTCTGCATATAGCTACTAAAGGCTATTATAATAATAAAAAGAATATCGGCTTTCTGACTTAAAATAACAAACAGCGAAACCGCGAGTAAATCGGCAATTCGAATTCAATGCTATATACGAAGCGTATATGGTCAGCTTGCACTCTTCGATTCCGGTCTCGCACAGTCGAAATTTGAAAATTTGAAATTTCCCACGCACACGCGCAGGGAGGCGTGCACGGGAGTAGGAAGCAGAAAAGATGCTATATATATATAATCTCGGTGGCAGCTCAGCCGCGGCTATACGGCGCATATATGCATTGTATATATGTATATATATATATATTATAAAGGCGAAAGGGGCTCATCTGCGGCGCGCGGTATCGGAATTCTAATGCAAAAGCCGAGCGCGCGAAACCGGAGCTTTTATATATAATATATAGAGGCTCTACACGGACTGTGCGAGAAAGGCAAGAGGGGGAAGAGGGGAAGGGAAAAAAAGGTTGAAAGGAAGGAAAAGGAGGCTAAAGCGAGATAAGAGGATAAAACGATAAAGAGCCCGCGGGATAGTAATCGCCCTGCTGCTGCTGCTGCAGTCTTTCATTAGAAAGGCGCGCAACTCGACGCCGCTGCTGCTGCTGCTGCTGTCACTGCTACTGCCACTGTACCCATTATATACACGTATATATGGAGCAGCAGAGGGAGGAGGACGAGGGCAGTGCGTTGATATTGGAATACCGATCGCTGATCACGAGAGAGAGAGAGAGAGAGAGAGAGTGTGTAGGTGCGAGAGAGTGACATAGTTCGATCGGCCGCTCGCCTGCACCTCGCGCGCCGTTATATTGCCAGCTATATACTCGTGCATTTTTGCGGCATACTCCGTCGCCCGGGAATTCCAAATGTTCCGGCACTATTCTCTCTCTCGCTCTCTCTCCCACACACATATACACACATACGCGTACACAAGCACAGGAACTCTTGGTCGTTACCGGCGTTGTGCGTCTTCCTCGCCCTTATACAGCTCGCGAGCTTCCCTTTTCAGCCTCTTCTTTCATTTAGCGCCGCTGTATACCTTCTTCTTTGACCTGTGCCGACATTGCCGACATTGTCGCTGCCGCTGCCGCTGTTGCCGAGCGGTAATCTTCGGCTCTATAGGCTTTTTTTTTTTGTTGTAAACTATGTATGTGGCGGCTCCGATGCAGCTGGAAAATGGAGACCCGAGACGAGGGAGCCTTGACTTTTTCCTTCGGGCTCTCTCTCCCTCTCCAAAATCCATAATGCCCGCAAAGTCTATAGACTTTCGCGTGCTATGCTTGACAACGTTGCGCTGCTGTAAGGAGAGATTTATTCCAAATACGAATTGTATTGGGTGTCCATACAGTGCATGAAAAAGTCACTTCTTAAGTTAGACTGCAGAAAAGTCTGTATACCTTTGAGATCTGTAAGCTTTCGACTATATATAATATCAAAGTCAGTCTTACCTTGGACACTGTAAACCTTATACGCATGTCTTTTAAAGAGCCGCTCCATGTATACGCCACACAAAACTGTTTATACGAAACTCGTTCCGAGGGCGACCGAATGCTAATAATCGAAGAGAGCCTCTCAACTGCATGGCTATATCGATTTCGCGCGCGGTATTATGCGAAATCACGTAAACAATTTGGCCAAGTCATACGGTTACCAGTGATAAGAGCGGTGTAGACATCGGAAAGCAAGAGAGGAAGAGGAGTGAGAGAGAGAGGGAGCGGAAAAAAAGAGGATGCGAAGGGCGTGTCTACGAAGCGAATCAAGTTTGCATAAAACCTGGCTCTCCCCTCCCCTTCCCAATTTCCCGTGGGAGGTCATTGAAATTCGAGAGGGCGCAAGCGGTAGAGCAGCAACAGCAGCAGCAGTGGCGGCAACCCTGACAAGATTTCGAGATGTCGCGGGGAGCCACGGGCTGTACATATATATATATATGGGAGGAGGACGGGAAGCTTCGCATAAAGAAAACAAAGAAAAAGTATTACCAGCCGAAGATCCTCTTTTCTTCAAAGCGAAATGAAAATACCCTCTTCGACTCGCAGTCGGCTCTTTACGCGTTTTTTTTGTTTGATGCCGCACTCGATTGGCTCCATCCCTCCATATCCCCGTATACGCACGGAGGCTTAATTGCATCCAAATACTCTTCAGCCCATCTATAGAGTACCTCTTTCGTGCGCGGTGACTGAACAGAGGTCTATAGAAATGCGCTAATTTCTGCATAAGTAAGCCGTAAACTTTATACATACTCACTTCTTTTTGCGCTGCTGCAGCTACATACATATAACCTGCAGCAAAATTAATTAATCGCGAATTCCGGGATGAACTATGTTGAAGCTCGCTTATCACTCGCCCCCGATGAATTTTTCATCTCGGAATGTCTCTCGCGTTTCTATCCAGGACAAAACCCTTCTCTCCCTATATATCCCGCAAATTTTCTATCGAGCTCGTTAATTAAAAGGACAAAAAGGTGTGTGCGTATACTCCTCTATAGTCGCGCTCTCGGGGTTGCGCTGCATATATATCGACTCGTCCTTTCATTCCCGCGCGCGGGCGCCCGTATGTTTCTAGTTCTCCGCGAGAGAGGCGGTGGAGCTTAGCCGAGCACAAATTTAATGGAATCGTTTATCCTTATCTTGATCTCCTTATTTATATCTATTGCTCTTTCGCTCCGTTATCGTCTACGAGTCATTACTTTCTCGGCTGCTACTGCTACTGGTGCTGCTGCTCTTCCTCCTCGTTCAATGGCATTCGCATTCGTCTTTCTCGGCGAACGCGCCTGCGACAGGTGCACGAGAATTGCGCAGGAACAAGTATAAGCGAGACTAAAGCGCCGCTGCGCGCACGGCACTTACGCCAAGTGACAGGGGACCCTGCCTGATTCAAAAGTCCTCCTCTTCCTGCTTTAATTAGTTTCTCCACTTCTTCCGGGCTGCATTCTCCTACTCCTTCTTCTTCTTCTTCTTAGTCGCGAGTCTAGCAGTCGAGCTCTAACGCGGAACTGCAACTCAACTCGCTTGATACTTGTGCTGAGCGCGTGCTAGCAAGAACTAATACATTTTTTACCGTTGCAAACGCGAGGACATCGGCCTATAAGTGAACCTCTCTGAATCAGTTCCATTGTGCGCGAACGAGCTGCCGATAAGCTGCGCGACTACTCGCCCACTTTTTTATCATCCTGCAAGTGGTTTCGAGATGCAGCGCATCACAAGTTGCCGAGAGAGGGTATTAAAATCTCTCTCACGTTGATTCATCGAACATTTCATGGAAGTCTTGTTGCGCCATCCTCCAGCTTTGGTACATATTGATCAAACCACTTTGATTCCATTGTTTTTATACTGGCCCGAAGGCAAAGTTAACCGCGAATGGAGCGTTGAGGATTTTAGCAATTTCATATACCCGGTAAAGTGTATATTATTTTTAGACAATCTTCAACTCGATGTGTATATACATTTTAAAAATGCTAAGAAAAGATATTGTGATGCTTGTCGAATCTCCTTAAAGGACATAAAAAGAAGGATCGATGCAAGTACACGGAGAAAAATAGTTCACTAAAAATTGCGAGAAACTTCATGAAAAATTACTATAATATTCAGCAATGGTGAGACAGAGTCGCTGTTTACTAATGTTTAGTAGACAGTATAGTAAAATTGAAGTATGCTAAGTTCTAGAAAATATTATTTTAATAATTACTATACCAGTATAGCAATTTTTAATTTATTTACTCTTAATTATTACTATACCAGAAGAATGTTTTTAAAAACTAAAACAAATTTTGAATTCAATATACTATATATGTTTTTCTATTTAATGAAGCGCGGAGAATTCATA
>UELV01081916.1:0-12629 GCA_900490015.1 Megastigmus stigmatizans
ACATATATATATATGTGTGTGTGTGTGTATATATATACCCCTTGTGCGCTCTTTCATTGTCCCGTTTTCGTCAGCCCTTTTGTCCCTAGAGATTTTTCGTCGATTCCTTCGTATACAGCTTCAAAAAAAAAGAGAAGAAGAATAAAAGAAACGAGGAGATAAGGAATATATTAGGTTTGCGCGACGGTCGGATATATTTCGATGAGAGGCAAGTGAATGCGAGGAGAGAAAAAAGGCGCCAAGTGAGACTGCGATTCGATTGTCATATATATATATATATATATATATATTTGTTAGATTGATGGAGGAATCGATTGATATTATGTCGCGTATATGTATACATATATATTTATTTGTAATATTTCTGTGTATAAAAAAGAAACCGATGACGTATATGTACGCGTGTATATCCTTAATTGTTTTTCTAATGTTTCCTATTACGAAACGATATAGTGGTATTATCGAAAACACCAAAAAACATGTTTGTTATATTCGAAATTTCGTTTAAGCAATTGTCGAAGGACGTATATAGTTGATCGCGGTTATAAAAGTTGTGCTAAATTATATATTATATCGCAATGTCGCAAAGAAATCATTTTTACGCGTGCCAGCAAAAATGAATATTTTTTCAGAATATTTTGTATCTATTGTACAATGATTGGTTTCAAACGAAATTCGGAAAGATGCGTATCGTGCCGGAATGATATCTGCATAATAAAAACCACTTTTGTTACCATAGCTTCATTTTGTATGATCAAACATCTATAATAACTGTAGGTATTCTTCCATTAATAAGTTAGTGAATTGTACAGTTGATAAATCCTATAGATAAAAAAAATACAGGTTGGGCAACGATGAATTTTTCTGGGGCTTCAATGGATTCCAAAACAAAGAGGACAAAAAAAAACAACTCGATGTATAAGAAAGGAAATAGTGAATATTGTGTTCGTTTTTTATAATTAAACTTAAGTGATCCTTATTGTACACGTCATAACCCGTACGCATAACCACCATTGGAGACACGTTATGGTATACAAACGAAAAAAATTCCAATGAACATGCAAGAACAAAGGAAAAAAAAACTGCGAATCACGAAGATCTCATTTTGCGAGTGTCTCCCGCAATATTATTTTTTCATTATAGCCCTTAAAAACGCACGTGACGAAAGATGAAAGCTTTATAACCGACGAAAGTATAAACCCAGAGCAAAGGAATCCGAGTCAATTGATATTTTTGCAGCGAAGCGAGAGAATATAGAATGTATGCAGAGTGTAATAAATCGAGAGAGGATAATCAAATCGACGTACGTGGCCCGGACCCATTGTAATTCAAAAGATGAAATGCGGCAAGCAAAGAATATATGCAAATTACGTTCCGACGCATTATAAAATGTTGTACTCGTATTTTTCTGTGCGCGCGCTTGGAAAGCAAGCTTTAGCGGTTTCGATTGTGCGTGTGCACGCGATAGAGAGAAAAAGAAAAAGGGAGAGAGAGAGAGTGCGTCTGATGCCGATATATATATACATACTATATACGATATTGCGAAGATATATAAGAACACGAGTGCGATATGCGCCGCCCAACCCACATACACAAGCAGCGACAGACGTTGGAATCAATAAATGGTAATAACGAACATATAAAAGAAATCGCCGATTTGTTTTAGATCATTTTCTGCCCTTATCCTATCCCTCAAATGTTTATCGTATGCATCATAGAACACTTATTATAACAGTGTAAATTTTGTTGTTTTATTTTATGACGATATCTAGAGTTTTATTCTTTTAATTCATTTATATATATAAACATAGAAAAACTTATTATTCGTCTTTCAGTAAATTATTAACGTTAATTATTCGACTCTTTTAATTAATCAAGCTCAAGCTGACCCAGTGAATATATTCCATTTTTGGATTTCAGTTTTGGGAGTTGAAATTCAGCTTAGTCGGTTGATTTGCGTTTTGGATTGAAAACCAGGTCAAAATCTTACTCATTTCACGTTCGGCGTGATATAGACAATGAAAATTTACTGAAATAGCGAAAAGAGCGACGTATTCTGGAAATCGCTGTTGGATGATCAAGCGGTATATATATGGACTCTGGGTAAGCTCCAAATTTTCATTGGGTGATTCGGGAAGGCCGCGCGCAATTGCGCAACTGATTTTCATCCCCACGATTTCTGCGGTGATCACCAGATACGACTACCAACGTGAATCTCACTTTCCAAGTTATATACGCAATTATACTGGGAGGAGGGGAGGAGAGAGAATTCGATTTGCTCTACATACTATACCGCGATTTCTTTAATTTATAAACAATTTACATTGTTGAGATATGGAACGAGACACTTTTATAACGTTTATTTCGTATTAGTGTCGACTAAGATTAAATTCCTATTTAATTTCGATAGAAATAAAAGTGTGTAACCTATTAATTTCAATGATTTGTTATAAGATTTGAGGTACAAGATATCTGAGATCTGCTTAAAAAACGAACTTCTTCATCATCCGCCCTCACACGTAAATATCGGACAGCATACATAAGTACAATTACAATCATAAATCTGTTATTATATTACATTATGATGTGGGAAAGAGGGAGATTAGTTCAACTATATTTTCGTTCGATACTTTCTGTGTCCACAATTTTGTCCTACGCCATCTTTGCAAAACAGAGTTTTCAATTAATGATTAAGGGTATTCGTCATCAATTTTTGCGGGCATACCTTTTGTTGATAAAGATGTTCGTTCAATTCATATTTCTCATATCTTCGTAAGTAATTGAATTGTTAATTGATATAATCAAAATTGCTCGTTATAAAATTGCACAATTTATTTGATCTTAATTAAATTTTCCTTCCTTTTATATAAAACACGCTAAATCAAGAAATTAAAGAATACCGCTTGCTCAAATGTATTTTATTTATTTTTTCCCAATCGAACTGGGATGCACAAACTGACTCCTGCCCATCTCCAAAACTGCAAGGATGCGTATAATTTCTATAGAAATATCAAGCATCAAATTATTCGACGAAAGTCAGTATGTTTCGATCAAGAACGAATTTCACGTATGACAGGACGTCGAATAGAATAAATATCGGAAAAACAAGCGTAATAAATAGATAGACAGTTGACTCGCTGAATCAGGTCTCATGCATAATATTCATCCTTCCCCCCCAATAAATTTAATGGAAATCCGGCGAAATCATGCCAAGGGCATGGCAAACTTATGCATATATATGAGAGTAACAACAGCTTCGCGTCAAAATTGAAATAATTATAATGCGGAAGTTAACGACTCGCAGCGCATATATATATATACACACCTGCCGCTTTTTTCTATCATTTAATAATCTCCCGGCTTGAGACGACATCGTAAAATGTAATTGAATCCGTGCAGGAGATAATGGCGACCGTGACACTCCGGGAAAGCACGCGGAAAAGTTATTCCACCGCGTGTTAAATCTTGCGTGGGATACACATGTTACTTTTCTTTCAGCCTGCGACCTTTTAATTTATACCGAAATTCAAAGTCAAACTAATATATACAATAGCCTTCATAAGGCAAAATGAAACCGAGAGGTCTGAGCCAAGCAGTTAATGAACTTAGCTTAAGCTCAGCGATCCTGTTACCTTTCTCCCTATTCCCCGTAAATTCCTTACAGCCGCCTGTACGCAATACATAAATTTTACTTATTTTACAAGAATCAACGCTTGCAACAAGTATAGAAATTTTCTATACACTTTTCGAATACAGCTTCTAGAAAGTCGTCAATATTTATTATAATCTTACCATCAAAACGTTTCTTGGTATAGGAATGAGAACAGCGCGTATCTTCATCCCAATGATATAAAAGTGTCCAATAGTGTTATACGACAATGGCAAATGGAATAATTGAAAGGACAACAGACACGGCAGCGGTGGAACTGAAATTTCAAATCTTCGCTCTCTCCGCGATCTGTCCCAAAAAAGGAAATTCTCGTCGCTGCTTGAAATCGCTCTCCTGCGATGCATAAAACACCTTATACAGCCGCGTAAGCAATCGACATAGAAAAGACGAAGACGCGAGCGCTTATCTAGATAAACAATTCATTCGATCCGGACTATAGATAGACCTTGGAGGAATATATATATATACGAGCGATTTAGAAAGATACAATTTACGACTGAGCGTCGCGACAATGTTAACCGTGACCCAACTTCGGTTACCATAGAGAGAGATTTAGCAACAACGCTATGTATAATAAATGAATTGGTAATGAATCAGCAATGGACTTGGTTAGATTCGCATTATTTCCTGGAGTGTTCAAGGATGCGCACATTCGCATGTGCACTGTAAGTTACCATAAGCACATCAACGAACAAATAAAGTAACACTCGTTTTGTGTGCTTAAGTATAATAGATCGATAAAGCGCATGTACTTTCTATCGTGTACCATTATATCAAATACACTTGAACCAACCGGGGCAGCTTTAGAAATTATTCAATTCGTTACAATTGTACTCGAGATCGATGTGAAACGATTGAACAATAGTCAACATTATAGCATCGATAGCTACATAGAAAATTAAAGAAAAAAATCTAAATCGATGATTCTTAGAGTGCGTACTTTTGTAAAAACTGAAAGGTAACGCTTCTACACTGCATCTTTCACGGCTCTTCAACTGTTTTTTTTTGTTTTGTTTCAAACGGCTCCACGGGAAATAGTAGGATATCGCGTGACGACTGCATATATATAACTGCCTCTCCCGAACGCAATCGCGTGGACGAGCGGAAAATTAAAGGCGAGATAAATAGAGATAGTGCGAGAAACGAGAGGGAGAGAAGATTAAGTATATATAAGGTGAGATATGGAGAGATAGAAATGAAAGACAGGACAGGGACCTTGGGGTGGAGAATGTGTTCGGATCATTCGGCGTAGAAACGTATACTTCGATTTCCTTTCTTCCACCTCCGCCAACTTCTTCTCCTTTCTTACTTTAATCTAAATCACACGTATATGGGTCGGTGGAAGTACGCTGCTTTGATATTTATACGACTTGGCGAAAATATGTTGCAGCCCACGCGACGGTCAGTAATAATTAATACCGAAAATTGTGTATATGGCCCGAGTAGAAAATTTCTCCGAGAATTATTCTATCCGTATAGTTTCGACCTTGTACGTAAGTACAAACCACTCGGCACAATTTTCTTTCGATAGTAAAACTAAACCTTACTTTTCACCAAAATCATTATGATTTATACGAATAACATCAAAGAATTCGAGATCGCGATAATTGCTAATCCGCACACCAAAGTAATAACATTCAATTTGTGGGATAGCATTAAATCACACCTGTTCCGATCCGCGAAATAATAATTTATCATTGCGCGCGGGCGCAAAGTTTCGTAACAAATATCTCATAGATTCGTGAAATGCGGCTCGAGAAGCAAAGTTTTCCCGAAGTAGAGAGCCATTGTAAAACCGCTGCACTCGTATAACGAACATATTTTTACGAAACTTCTTCGACAAACCGTGCATTTATAGAATCGCTGAGATATTTGCTCGAAACTTTTGGATAATAATGGTTGGGATTTAGTTACGACAACGGGAGAGAACAAGTGAATTTAGCGGTTCGCGTAAATCAAGGTGATTTTCAATTAGAGCCAATTATTTGAATATCACCAATTAATAAATCTTACAGTGTTATATGGAGGTTTTACGGTAAATCTATATTTGTACAAGAAAAATTCATACGTTAAATCGGTAATATATTTGTTATCTATAAACACGTTTAAATTAAGGACTTTGAGCTTATGTATATATAGTTACGTATAAAAGTGGGATAAGCTATAATGAAGCAGAAACTTTTTTCCGCACTGCTGAATTCAGATGTGTTTAACAGCCTCTTACTTCCTTTCGAAATACTTGTCCTACACGGTTTATATATATGCCATCCGTAAACATTCTACACGTTTTTCAGGCAATGGCCTTGTACACAATTGCAGTTCCCGTAGAAAACTTTCAGATACGATAAATCCCACTGCATACAGAATTTTCTTCCTTTTCTCAATTATAATAAAAAATATATAAAACTTTGGCGAACTGAAAACTTAAACTCCATAAATAACATCAATGCTCATTATATATTTGAATTTATCGTTCCTTAAATTTATAACTAATGGTATAAAAGGCTGTATTAATCGTCATGGAACGTTCCATACTAAATGAGCTATATAACATGTAATCTCAGCTAATCAATTGTTGCCGCATTAACTGTAATAAAGGCAACAATATATAAAAATATGAAGTCGAAAGAAATGACATTCGGCACGGTAGAAAAGCAAGAGATGAAATATACCGGTGAGATAAAAATGAAGGGACCAATGAGAGATAAAAAGAAAACGAATTAACGATAGAAAAAAACCAAGCGACGGGGACGCAGACGTATATCCGGCACATAATAAAGCCTTGGGACGATCCTATTCCAGGATCTCGTAGCGAGCGACTGGTATATGTGGAAAACCCGCGTCAAAGTCGCTTCTCTGGCGTCATCGGGATCGGAGCACCAGCCTCGAGAATGACTATTTCCTTCCCTCCCGAGATGAACGTTTTATTCGCCGCTTCGCGTATAGGATTCTGCAGGGAGGGAATTTTTATTTTTGGTAGCTAATGGCGTTTGTATACGTCTCTGCAATAACGAATGTTTTCCAAGTTTGAATAAAGAAATCGTATAATTGATAATATTCATAGATGGTAATTGTCTTGTGTACAGGAGAAATGTTATTCAATGTTTATGATATATCTGTATGATTTTTCATTGTACAAATATTCATTTAATTAAACCACATTTGTTAATGAACTTCATCAGCGTGCATATGAGCGAACACTCAATATCCAAAATTCCCCGTGCGAGTACAGAAAGTTCGAGGAATGATGTATGTTCACGATTCGCAAGAGGAGTTGTAAAAGCAAAGAGGCGCAATTATGAAATTGCGGGCGCTGCAAATTTCCGTACTTTCGCGGGGCTTCGCGATCCTTGACAAGGGTGTCTTACACGTGTCCCTGTGTATCGTAAACAATAGACAAATGCGCACGTGTACGATGCTGAACCGATCAAAATTAAACCTGTACACGCGCGCGCCAAGTCCAAAATAATTTTAATTGAACGAGTTGTCCAGCGGTGAATTTTGCATCAAAGCGTTAAATGTCACGTTCTTTCTCTCTCGGGACCGTTATAATTATACCTGGAGCAGTCGATAATTTCGCACGAGCCATTCCCAAAATCTCCGGACAAAAGAATCTATATATTACGGTGAAAGTTTCGCACCTGTGCATTTCGAGGGTTCGCGGTATGTATAAAGTGAATGGGAAATTTGATGGTAAACGGTGTTATATACCGATGCACACGTGCGTGTGAGAGAACGAAAGAGGCTGCGGGAGGGGGATGAGATTTCAATCAAAGTGCGGGAAAGGCGTTTACGCGCTCGCTCGCGTGTACAGAGCTGCTGTTTTCGATTGTCTGCCACGCGTGGGTCCGCGCGCCCCCCGTTTATAATGAGGAAATCGGAGAGAAAACGTCAGGACTTGTCAGCCACACACGAGAGCCGGACTCTCGTGAACAATTTTTTTTTTTCTTTTTTGGCTCTGCTTCCTTTTGGCTTTGTTTGCCTTTAATTCGAACCGATGTTAATTAAATTCTGGTTTTTTGGCCCGACTGGACAGAACGAATAATGGGGAAAAATAAAATGAACGTGTTTTTTGAATGACTCACTGTTATCGGGTAAACGTCGCGGCTCGGTGACGAGAGCTTTTCAGCGTCCACGCTGAAAATACAATTATCAAAAACGGGGAAAAAGCACTAAGGTAAGTATAATTTTAAAGAGAAGCGATACATAAAGTAACAATATGACTATATGCTATTTGTTAGATTATTGTAAATTCATTTAATGCTTAATGGTAGTGTGCAATCGCAGTACCACATATATATCATTTCAATATCAATTTATTTACAACTATACGCATCCCATGCAGTTGGAATATTCAACTTAAAATAACATCAACTTAAAATGAATAACAGCCCAAGTAAACTGTCGATATTGAAATAAAAAGCTTGCATTTAAAACAGCCAACTGAAAATAGAGAGAAAACATGAGTAAAAGAAAAAAGTCGGGAATTACGTACGATTTTCTGAGATCTTTTATTCGTCAGGTTTAAACATACAAAAGGTTACGCAATGCGAAGTGTACGCGATCCAATAACGTTAAACGCATAATTAATCGTTTTTCTTTTGTTATTTCATTACAATGAGTAGTACCTCGGTAGTGTCGTTCAACATATATACGCGCAGTATACAACACTTTACAATCGTAACAGAAGAGAACAAAAAAGAAAGAGGGACTCGATATTTAGATCGTAAAGCACGGAAGAAACGAGTAATCAATCAATATATACCGTTAATCAATCAATCGCAAAAAAGAAAGAAGATAATAATGGATACAAACGAAACTCAACACGATATCCTCCTACCGCATGACCTCGTGATTTCCCTATTATAACCAAGCTTCCTTCCCCCCGTTTGAAATCGCCAATAATCATATCCACGAGCTTCTCGATATTCTCTTCGATTCTTTGCGGGGAGAGAGAGACTTTATCACTCTCTCCTCGGAGCAGCGACAAGCTCGTTATACATCGTTACTTCTCGGTCTCGCCTATTTTAAACAATTCGCGCATGTGTGTGTGTGATAACATCCTTCGTACAAATGCTGTTCTACATGATTTTCGATTATAACGCAGTTCACATTTTAACATACATGACTGAGTCGGCGCTTCGTACTATTTATAAGCATTTTTTTGTGACTGCCTGATATACATACTAGCTATGTATACATTCTATAAAAGCTTTAGGAAAGAGACGATCAGTGTTCATACATTTTTCTAATGTATCTATCTTTTTCAGTGAGTCGATGGTACACAGTAAATACTCTAAGACAATGTTCTTTTAATAATGACCAAATATTCATATAAAACTTTATAATTTTTACATTTAACGAATAAATGTCACTAATGAGATTAATTACTCCTCAGTACGAAAAATACATTATAAAATGAGGCATAAAAACGTATATAAAACGAAAGGTTTAATAATAATGGCACTGATAATTTGCATTCTATTAAATAGAACATATAGGGGTATCATTACCGAGATATGGTACAAAATACGAAAATACTTTTAAAAAATACATATTTAACAAAATTTCTATAAATATATCACTTTAACTGTACACAATTGATACACAAAATTGTACCTAATTTAATAGGTTTAAAAACGAACAGGTGACACTGTTAAATAAATTTGGTCTATTCATAATAAGAGATAAAATTAACATTAAATCTTATTAAATAAGAGACAATGGTCCAATTATTAAATTATATCTATTCTAAACCATTAATAGAATATAACAAAATGGATAAATAGCTCGGCAAAAAAGTAATGACGCCCCCCTTCTATTGACAAAACTATCACAATTCTTTTTGAAAGTATTTACTGTTGTTCCCTTACTATAACCTAGTTATAAAAGCTTTTCAGTATTTAGTAGAAAGAGTGGTAAGAAATTAATGATACAAAGCGTCGACTCATCCTTCGAAAACTTCTATTTCGGTCACAATTTGATTAGGTATGAGGCAGTTAACATAACAGCTTACATTGAATGAATACAACGCCGAATGTAATTAAAACTTATAATAAAACAATATTGGCCAATTTTCACGCAATTTCGCAATCTTCGCTTTAAGCTTTCACAACATCTACACATTACGTAAATATTTATAAATATGCTTAACTGCGGAAATTTGTGCGATGCCCGAAAGAAAGGAATTTCGAAAAGAAAATGAAAAATCATCTTGCGAAATGATCGCAAAAACAAGGTTTCATATTCTTCTCGATGCCTCCCAGAATTTAACTTTTTTTTATTTTTAAATGTAAGCACTCTTAAAGTTTTATTCGTTTATTTAAGTTTTATTTGCTATGATATACCACCAAAAACTTAAAATCATTATTTTATTTGATATGTAATAAAAAAAATAATTTTATAATATAAGGTAAATGACCCAGTGACTGGACACGACTAGTGAATGGACAGCACTAGTATCTGGACGCGTTCGACCAATCACAACCAAGGAAATCGTCCAGACACTGGGGGTGTCTAATCACTAGTACATGTTCTTAAGTGTCCATTCACTGGGTCTTTTGCCTTACAACAAATCATTTTTGTCTTCTGATGAAACAATTTTTCTTAAATATAAAACTAAGGGTTACTCTAAAAGAGCAACTTTTTAAGATACTTTCATAACAAACATGAATAAAATATTTTTAGACTAATAAAAAATACGAGAATTCGTCGAGAAAACTTTAAGCGTACTCACAACCTGACTTGCGTGAATTCTTTCCGTTACGAAAGACTTAATCGAAGACCTTATGTATAGATCATTATAAACCTGTAACTACGGAGGTATTATTTGCTTCATTGTACACTGTTGTGTCATATTTGTACATGTCTACAGCGCTTTTCTTCACGCCCTCGGAGCTCTCACAAGTTTTTCCTTCCCCTTTTTTTTTGCCGTTTATTTCAATAAATGTATAAAATAGTAATCAACGAAAATAAGCTTTTTTCGCTTTCGAATAAAAATTCAACATCCTCGATTTGATAACTACAAAATGTAACTTGAAATTATACATTCGCAAGAAGAAAAAAAATATAGTACGTGTGAAATCTAGCAATTGAACAATGCCCACCAAATACAAAACAATTGTTACAATAACAGTGTAATTTGTTTATTCAAATAATAAATAAATTACGCACAAATAAAAGGCACAGATAAAAACACTTTTAGGTTGCACTAATATGCCTTTTCTTAGCAGAAATTATGAAAAAATATTGATTCTGCTATGATTGATATACGAGCTTTCGATTATTTAAATAAAATCTATTTCATACAGTAATAACGCATTAAGAATGCCATGTGAGTGGTGTGTATGTGTCGGTACAAAAAACCTTTTAAAACAAAAATATAATCGATTTTAATGTAAAATCATTTCGGTGTTTATATAACATTATATATTTCGATAATTGCCATTTTTTCCTACATACTTTGTCACTAGGAGAGAAAATTGAAATTTATTTACTACAACAGTATAATATATTTACAATTCTGATGTGAAAAACGCGGATGTTTTGTGGGCCCTATTTAGTTTAAAACTTCCTTAACGCTGTAATTATTTCTTGCATTATGCGCTTGTTTTATAATTTAATATAACTATTATTAGTTTATTTTTTTAGCTATGCTCCAGATATGTACAGGTTTTATTTTGAAACAGTAAAAAATTTGGGAACACAAAATATATTAGAAACAAAAGAGATCAATGCGAGTCGAATTAAATCAGTTTGAAAGGCTATGGCGAAACGATTTTTTCGTCACTCTAACCACAAAATCGCATGTTTGATGCGACTTTACGGCTCTCGTGATGAAAAATACGGTTCGAGACTAGGGCGTAAGAGGATTTTTCCCTCACGAGACGTTTTTCGGCCGAGCGAAGCGAGGTCGAAAAACGTCTCGTGAGTGAAATAATCGTCTTCCGCCCCCGTGTCGAAATGTACTATATTGCACAATGCAGAGTCTCGTTGATTATCCAAAGTATCAAATTGTTAAATTTTAGCGCTTATAATTGATGCATTTTGAGTGTTTACTACTGACTTTTAATGATAATTAGATTTATGTTAAATGTAATACATTTTTCAAATCAATATTGATGACGTTCAAAAAAAATCGATGAATATGAAAATATGGTTCTGCGATAAAATTGTGAATACATTTTTTCTATTTCGTCAGAGTAGTAAGATCATACAAATATTTAGCAGAGATTTAGACAACTTGATAAAGGTACATGGTTAATCGTTTTTTCGAATGTAATTGAAATTAATATATAATGTATTAAATTACTATCTAATAAACAAAAAAAATCATTAGACCATGCCTTAAAAACTCCATGAACAGAGAAGCGTTAAAAGATCTACCTCTGTTAAACATGTACTTAACTGACAAAAATTGAATTGTCGGCGCATAATCGAAGCACTTCGAAAAGTGCAATGGCTAAATAGAATTGAACTAATGTATTGGCTTACGTATATTCTTTTCGCTATAATTTTGCGCCGATAATCCAAGCGCAACCGTTGATTTCAGAGGACACACACGTCGACAATATTCGCTACTTTGGAGATTCATTTTTAATCAATTCGATAATGCATTACTTTACATGCAATGATAACATTGTATTTACTACTAAACAAATTATTTGTTACAATAGCCAACATAGTATTTAATTATTTTAATCCATAAAGTGAATCACTTATTATTAATTTTATTTTCTATATATATTTATATATATAATAAAAATTAATATTTATATACCCTGTATTATTAACTAATTAAACGTTATACCGTTGAACACTAATCTGATTATTTTTCAAAGATTGCTTATATTGTTTTTGTTCTTTCTACCTTTTTTACTAAAGGTATAATAAAGTTACTACGAGATCTGTTCACAAAGTAACACATAATCGAAGAAGATCAATATCTCCAAAGTAAATT
>UELV01081917.1:0-14860 GCA_900490015.1 Megastigmus stigmatizans
CTCTCTCTCTCTCTCTCTCTCTGTCCCTGCCTATGTCTCCTCATGTCGCTCCATCCTCGAGAGCTCTTCCTGTGTCTGTCTATACATGGAGTCGCCCTCGTGCACAGGAAATTGCATGCGGCCCAACGGAAACGGCGACGGCGGAACTCGCGCGACACATCAAAGAAGACTGTCAAACTGCTACGACTATGCACCGGCCAGAGTGTACAAGAGACCCTCGTTATACGACCTTTTTTTCGCTTCTTCACGTATGAGCTCTTTTCTGCCCTTTTCGGATTTTAGTGCCGCGGGAGGCTAAAGTTGCATGAGTTGGGGGTTGCGCGCGAGCTGTCGGAAATAAACAGGTGAATGTGGGTTAAACAACTTTTATCGGGACTGCAGGCGAGTCCTGAAAGTGCCATTAGATTATCAAATGCAATTTCGATAAATTCTTCAAGCGGTCCAACGAGTCTCGAGGTAGTTTAGGATTGATGAAAATTATAGAGTACCTACATGTTATGGGTGAAGAAGTTCTGCAACCATTATTTAATTTTAGTCAGATATTAATTCAAAATCATAATGTAAAGTTTTAAGATCATTTCAATCAAAATTACTGTAACAATATAACACATAATTAAAGTACATATATGTATATGATATAGATTATTATAATATATTGTAATTATAGCTATACTGTGACAGTTATCACCATTGCTGGAATAATTATCGATCCGATTAGGTATTTCAGAAATTCACTAAAATTATATACGTTGACTACCTTGATGTCAGTACTTTGTAATATATATTTTAAATTTAGTTAATTGATTGCATTGCATAATATAAACCATATCACAATTCATTAAATTACATAATTTAAAGGAATATCTTTTAATAAGAGTAAAGGAATAAAAATTATTAATAAATAAGATATTTATTCAAAAATCGATTACTTTCTGTCCAATAATCTAACAATATTCACTAATATAAAATTTAACCATTATTATTGAATTCATTCCGTAATTGATTGTGGCGAATTGATTTACTCTCGTGCGAATTAAAATTCGACGCTTCCTCGAAACATTTATATCATTTAAAATATATAGATGTTGAAAAATTAATTCTCGAAATAATTGAAGCTTTCACTGGACTCGATTCGTTCAAGGAAAAAACATTTTGATTTATTCACTCTCGGTCTCTTCCTGTTACTGCAATGAAAACAAAATTTTATAATCAAGTACGGCAATCAAACTCTTATCCTTAATTATACTCGCTATTGCGGCAACGAAATTCTTTAATGCTATACTTTTTCAATCGGTAAATTCTAATACACCCAATGATTGCAATAAAAAGAAAAAGTTTCAGGCGATTACGTGAGCGCAAGGGAAGCAAAAGTTCCTTAACAAACAAATTTTCAAAAAATCACACTTGAATTACTTTGGAGGAGACTGGAAAAATCGGTAAAATTTCAATTTGAGAACTTTTTTCGTACTTTCCCAATGGATACGGCAAAGTAGTTTTTCTCATTAACAGCAGGAATCGTAGAAAAGAATGCTGTTACCTGAAAACTTACATTTTGGAACTATCATCAGAATATTTTTCAAAGTTTTACCATTACCATAACTTAGATACGTATACCTTGCAAGGCTTGCGCTTGTGAAATCCACAGTCATCCATTTATTGTTGTAGGCTTCTTTCACCTATGCAGCTGAAAATCATCGCATCTCCAACATTTAACGAAAAAAATATTGCAACAACCTGAAATTTTTTCATCATCTGCATCAGCCCAAAAAAAAAAGAAATCAAAAGTTTCTTTTTTTTATTAATCAGAGACGCTTGCATCATTCTGCAATCATAAACGTTGCCCCTCATCACTCTCAAATTCAACCTAAGCGTCTTTCCATAAAAAAATCATCTAAGTCTTTCTCAATCATAGCAGCTCCGCCTCTCAAATGTGCGCTAATACTTTTTCAATTAACCTCTACCCCGCGTCTGGCCATATAAGAATAATAAAAATAATAATAGTAATAAGAACGACAAGGAGTCGAGCGAACGCAGCGGTTACGTTAACAAGTTGACACGGAATTCCCCACCAGTGCAGCGGCAAAATCCAGTCCGGACGCGGAATTTTTCAAATTTCCAGCCCATTACATCCCGCCTAAAGTCCACATACGCGCGCACACACGTCCCCCGCTCCTCGGCGGCGCCCACCTCGGCTCCTTTCTTAGCGGCACCAACACCGACGATATAAAACGCGTCGCTCGCAGTCGCGCCTTCTCCGCACGGCTTACGCAACTGTAAACGGCTGCACCGCACGGAGCTTTCTACGTGTGCAACCGGCTTTGCACTTACACACGCGGCAAAACGAGATAACCGGTTCGCTCGGCGGTGGCGGCTGTGCTGGCCCCGCGATCGAGATAAATCCGCGAAAGCAATTCCTTCTTCTCTCGGGCCAACGCGCACGGCAGCAACAGCAACGGCTCTGAAATCGTCCGCTGCAACCGCGGTCTTTACCCCTACTTTTCCCGCGTGTGTACGTATGTGTGCGTGTGACTGCAGCAGTGCAGAGCTCCGAAAATTCCCGATCGCGCAGTGCATAAAATCGCCCACTTTCACTTTATGCCGGCCTATACTCGACCCTCTTTTCTTTTTTAATCTCGTTATACTTATACGTATATACACGGCCGCGGTGCGCGCCTGATACTCGAGAGTTTTATGAGTATATATGCACGCACCGCGCACTGCACACATACACGGCTGATTGAGCGCTTAACTTTCGAGCTTCGGCAGTTCCCATCTATGCGTATTCATACGTCGCTTCCTCGCTTCGTTTGCACAGATTCGGGCATGGCTTGATCAATAACCGAGGAGCGAGAGATATATCGGCTGATCGAATGATGACAGCTGCCGCGCCGCGATTGAGATAATTCATAATGACATTTACGGGCGGTCGCGTTCTCATCGAAAGCAACTGCTGCCGCTGCTGCGATTTATCGCTCTGACTCTCTTTGTGTGCGTGTGGGTGTGTGCAGTACGCGATACGTTAAAATTCATATAATTCGATACTTACGTAGAAAGACACACACACAGAGAGAGAAAAAGAGAGAGAGAGAGAGAGAGAGAGAAACACGTTCATTAGAGTAATTAATAGAGCCGCGCGGTATGATACAACAGTGCGCGCGCGAGGCAAAATGCACAAACCGGACCCGATCGCGGAAGTGAAAGTCGATATATCGGCGGAAAAGCTGCTGTTGCCGCTGCTGCCGCGTCGGTGCGCGGCTCGGAAATGTTCTTTCCATATAATGTCATTGCTCGCGGCCGTGTCGCAGCGTTGCGCTTGCACCGTGCTGATGATAGAGGCGCTTATATATTGCGCGTATTGGCCGCGCGTCGCCGAGGCGCAGCAACAGCGAGTGCCGTTATCAGCGCGACGGTAAAGAGGATACCGGCTGTGCTGGTTGTCGATCAGACAGGGAACGCGATTCGAGCGCGCGTGTGCGACTTTCCAACGAGATCGGCGACATCTGTTGGCTGCCGCTGTAACTCGAATATATGTGATTTCCATTTTTATGAATGTTAATCGCGGCTTCCTCTGTTAATGGCAAACTTTTTAGTGCGGCATTATCGTAAGTGGTATATTGCGCTCCGGTTGCTTTTTTTTTATTTTCTCTGATGCATAGGGCTGAAGGGAAATGAGTGACTACTCGACACGATGAGAAAATATGTTATTTAGAATCTTCCTTGTTGAAATGGGACTGTTGAGTTATTTTTTTTTAAATAAAATTAACAATTGAACATTTAAATTAATAATATGTTATTATTAAAATTAACATCGATTCGCGTTGAAAACTATGCAAATGCCTCGTACAAAAATTCCGAACTACCAAAATGGCATAAAAATTGAAAGAATCACCAAATACGGGCACTTGTAGTCGAAAAAAGTATAAACAATTTAAATAGTTTACGGCCTAGTTTGTTGTAGGCCTATATCGACGTTCCGGCTCGAGTCAGGATGGCCGAGCGGTCTAAGGCGCTGCGTTCAGGTCGCAGTCCACTCTGTGGGCGTGGGTTCGAATCCCACTTCTGACAATCTTTTTTTGCCTTTTTTCGACGCCTCGCCTAAATAACGCTCGCACGCGGCGCTATACGTATAATTGCCCCTCGTGGAGATGATCGTGGGTGACCTCCCATCCCCCCCCCCCACCCGCTCCCCCTGTGTGTATAAACCGGGGAGCAGCGAACGGTTCTCTCGGTAGTACACACACCGACACGCCGCCGCAGATACCCGATAAAAGAGAAAGAACCACGATATTCCAGGCTTGTGAATGTGCCGTGGAGCACTAATTGGTCGTGCGAGTAATTGCAGGTTTCCATGTTCCCCATTGATTTTTGCGTTTAATGTATTAATTTTGTCCATGTGCTGATCTTACGTGGCTTCTTATCTTGTTTCGTATAGGTATAGCTCTGCGAGCAGAGGAAAACCTTTTTGCTTAGGCGCATATTGAAAAGGGTGACTTTTACATGCTGCACGAAAATGATGCATTCACTTGGAGTTATGCAAAATGATATTCTGAGAAATCAAATGAGATTTGGCACACCAGGTACTATTTTACTCGTCGATCATTTAATTTAATTTATTTATATGGCCTTTTTAACGAGTACAGAGTCGACTAAACTAATTATACATTAGCGATACTGTCGCTGACATTTTTATACGCGTAAGGAAATTTATGCCAGCACTTAGAAATAAAGTTTTATTGGGAACATATGAAATCTACTTTATAAAGATGTTTAATTAAATGCACAGCAATAACATTGAATTGGGTCACCGGCATCAGCGATTGGATTTGTATCTCAACTTCGAAACCAGTTGATACTCTCACACTCTCGAATGATAATTAATTTCGTCTTTTTATATATAAAACCCGTTTTTACGAGTATCTATTTTCATTCCTATTTTAAATAGTCCATGTTTCGAAAAGAACTTGTATTCTATATATAAGCAGGTTCAATCTATCGGTATCACGAGAAAACTCGATCGAAATCCGTCTCCGAAAGTGAGGCCAAGTCTCTTGTCAGATCGAATCTAGAGTCCAAGTCGAAGGTGTACTCATTGTGCCTAGTTAAAAATATCGGTGAGTCGTGTGGAGCTTGGAGCCCGCAACGGAAAGATGCTTCGACGATAAATTATCTGATCTACGTGTGGCGATATCGGAAAACTTCCTTCTGCCGTATTTCGCTCTTTGATATTAGTAGCGGTAAGTAAAATTGGCTTATCTTTATCGGTTCTTTCTTAAAAATGCGATACCCATTCACACGTTACTTGATAAATTACGATTTGCAAGATAACCGCAGAAATATTGCTATATTTCAATGGACATTATTACTATAACTATAATCGTGCAACACTTCATTTAATGTTGCATTCAAGTATATCACGAATCATTATTGATTAGAAGCACCATAAATTTTAAATTCAATATTCCAAAGCTATTTGACTTAATAAAATGAATAATAAATCCTGAAACCGCAGTTGCATATTAACAATTAATTATTCGTAAATTTTAGTGCACCCAGCTTATCATCATGGAGGAATTTACACTCACTATCGCCAGCGTCAATCCACCACTCGACTCACGAACTTAGAGGAAAACGAAAACGGAAAATAACGTCACACTTTACGAAGCGCGAACGTTACTCAAGATATTCCGTAACAAAAAATTAGTCAAGCACAGTGCGTGTTTTTTCAGGCCACGACCGCAGAAGAGCTTTGCTTTACGATCTCAATCCTTCATCATTAGCCATCGGCTTTACCGTAATGAATGCCGCATTACTGCCCATTCAACCTAATTCGACTGCCCCGACGATCATCTATTAAACGAGAAAAAAAAAACGACAGGTAGAAAGAAATGAGGAGCATATGCATATGCTCGGGCTCTCCTAGAGCGAGAAAGAGAGAGAAAAAAAACACGTCGACTTCAATTCGGAACGTGTGCACAGTCCGGTAGCGTTTTACGATACATCACACGGCCTGACAGCTGTGCTCTCAACTCTCAGCTATATCAGCCTAAATTCCTACGTTCGCGCAATGACCCGATGTAAATATATATATATATATATATAGAAAAAGCGATCGTTCGCGGTCAGTCAGTCGCAAGTCGACGATTCACCCCCATAGGGTCGATTGATCGAGCGCGAGCAGTGAGCAGGAAAAAGAAAAGGAGAAAAAAAGCCAAAGTCCAGAGAGATTTTGTCCCGCAGCTATGGGACGGATTCTGTGCCAATTGGCTGGTCGCGCGCATCACGGCGTCGCGCGGACACGATGAATAGCTAAAAGGACACTGTGCGCGGCTATATACGAGAGCGTCAGCCATCTGGCGCGCGCGCTCGCGCATCAGCAATATAGCGGTTCCACCGCCGCCTCCTCCTCCTCCTCCTCCTCTCACTCGTCCACTGCGGCTGCTGCTGCTGCTGCTGCTGCTGCTGCTGGCTGCTACACGTCCCCGAGAAACCCACTTTTCCACGCGCGCGCTCGCGCGACTCTCTCAAGTTCATCGCTGTCCAACGGAACCTTTACTCCGGCGTTAGCGTCGTTTGAATTGCTCATGCGCGCCAGCTGTTGCATCGCTCGCCGCGAGTCTAATAATTTTTTAGATTAGCTTAAAACTAGCAAGATTTGCCCCCGTGAGAAGAAGAGGGCCGCCTATGCGGTCCAACAAAGAAGATGCTGTGGCCTGGCATATACAGTGTGTACACGTTCGCCTCGGAGGCATCGGCGCGATCGATCCTGGCCGCGGCTGCCGTTGCTCCTTGTAATCACTCTCCGCGCGCATAACGCATACTCGCGCGATATCGTCTCCCCCGCTCTATGTTATTGAATAATCGCGCCGCCGACACTTTGACCCTAAGCATTCTATATAAACTTGAGTGTGTATGTATACTTGCGGCTTGGGTGGAACGTAGCGGCGGCGTCGGCGGCGGCAGCGGTGATGGTATAGGAATGAACTCGACGAGTCAGGAAATGCTATATAGCTCTCGGGCGCGCGAGGGAAGATGGAATTTTGCCGCGGTGAGCGCGCGGATGTCTATAATCCTGTCCCGGCTGATTATTGCGCGAGGGTAAAGCTTATGGGGGCCTCGGTCTCGCGCGGGACTCCTCCCACTTTCGTTCCAGAGCTGCAACTCCTATATACGGCGGCGAATATAAAATCTTCTTTCTCTCCCTTGTGCGCCTCTCTCTCTCCTCGACCTTTTCTTGTACTTTGCGAGTAGTCGAGACATTAGTCAAGCCATTCGCAGCGTGCATATGTGTGCGTATTTCGTTTTTCTTTTTCTTTCCTTTTTTGAAGTACGAGACGCTTCGGTGGTGAGTCATTTCTCGTTTTGAAGAGTCAATGTATGCGTTATGGCTAGAGTACTTTATTTAGCGGCCGAGTGTGTCATTTGTCACCTGTGTGTGTGTGTGGTGTGTGTGTGGGTGTTGCTGTGCGAGTCGAGCTTTTTTGTTATTCATTTGAAGTGGAGCTGTTTGCCGATCACGCTGTGGCTACTAATGAGACTGCCGAACTCGAGTGCCAAGCAAAAAACGATTCACCTACTTCTTCTTCTTCTTCTTCTTCTTCTTCTTCTTCTTCTTCTTCTTCTTCTTCTTCTTCTTTTTCTTCTGCTGCTGCTGCTGCTGCTGTTTCGGCATTGTCGAACTTAAGCGATTGCGACGGTGAAACGACCGGGTGATTGGGTCGTGCGAGCGGAAATTAATGGGTGATCGAAAACTTTTCGAGCCATGCGAAGCTGCTCTCCTTCTTCGTTTTTTTGGCGATTCTGTACAGGCGTGCCGGACAATTTACAACTGCTCTCGTTTATTTAATGGCTGTTCAAATGCGGAAGCGATGATTTATGGCTTTATAAAGTGTATAAAATTTCTTTGCACTTTGGTGGATGGCTCGATATTTTTGCCAGTTGTATTTTTGTGCGTTAGCTTTAATGTTTATATTTACGTACTGGCTATATCATATTTTATGATTTTAACGCTAAACAAAAAATTTATTTACGGTATCTATGGAAGTCCTCAATCCTCCTATGAATGTACTTATTTTTATTTTAAAAAAATTGGATCGTAGTTATGCTACCACGATATTCAAATCCCAAAAAGTATGAGTCAATTTGTAATCAGCGGTACTAAAAAGTTAGTCGAACTCAATTTGTAAAGGGTTCTATCATTTTGTCAAGTCTCTGAAGTATCAAATCGTTCTTAATCAGCATAAATCATACGTCACGCAAAGTTCAATCAAAGCAGCTCGCTCCCACACACCGACATTGACCAATCACGCGTCAGCTCCTTCGATCGAAAAGCAAGCACTTCCCCATCATTGCTTATACCCGCGAGAAATAACAGTGTCACGCATAATTTTTCCCCGCTACGGCGCCAACTCTGGCCCCTTAATCCTCCGATGCGTATATACAGCGAAAGGAGCAAGTTGCATTCCCTCCGCGGCATTCCTCTCTGTCCTATAGATCCATCATCGCGTATATAGTACCGAGCGTAAATTCCTCATTGAAAAATTCGCGGAATCGGCCGGGCGTTGAAAGAGTCTCTCGGACCAGTCATCGCTGTATACATACATATATATATACACTTCCCAACCACAAGACGGAATGCACGCGCGCCACTGACAAAGACTATGTGGACAGACGTAGAAACCACACCGCGGCGGTGCCGGAGAGACAGAGAGATGGGATAAGCTGCTTGAATATTGAGGTAATAATTATTTTGCGCGCGGCATCGGGGTAAGTGTATATACGGCCGTGGTGCTTTTTGCGCGGGCCGGTGATGCAGCCAACGGATGGGCGGAATGTATGTACTGCTGCTATACGGCGGTATTGAAAAAGAACGGTGTACACGCGGCGAGAACGAAAAGAGAAGTAGTTCGAACGCCAGCATAACTTTTTAATACATCCATGTGTACGAAATTATCACCTTAGGAGACTCGCGCGTTCTTTTTCAGCGCCGCGCCTGTGCGTATTAGAAAAGCATCCCGGTCCGTGTGCGCTTTTTCAATTAGACGCCGCTTACGGGAGCTGCTCGGCGGTGACCGCGGTACACTGCTATATACACACGCAGTCCGGGCGCACAATCGGGGTTTTGTTTGCGGGGCCAATGCTCGCGGCTTACTCCCACGATGCTCACAACGCTGCGTCTGCGTATATACCTTTCTCTGTGTATATACGTTATTGGTGTGTATGAGTGCGGATCGGTTGTGCTTCAATAACACCTCGATCCTCTCTCTCTCTGTCCCTCTCTCCGATGGTACGCGCTCACAATATAGCATACAAAGATGGTAGTAGCGGCGAGTTGTAACAGCTGCGTCTTCTCTCTCTCTCTCTCTCTGTCTCTCTCCGGTCACTGAGCCATCGCATATATAATTTATCCCGTGCTCGATTCGCCGCGCGAGATATTACTCACATGCACAGAGAGAAGTTGATTAGATCTTGTTTTTGTGTTGTTGGTCAGCATCTCTCTCTCTCTCTCTCTCTCTCTCTCTCTCTCTCTCTCTCTCTCTCGCTCGCTCGTACTGTTCGAACGTTTCTGTTATTAGATTTTTCAAGTGGCTCTCGATTTCTATTATATTATATACTCCGATGCTGCACGCATAGACCGGCTATTCTGTGATACTAGTGTAAAAATGGGAATTACGCCTGGCGCGGCGGCGCGCGTTAAAATTGAATTTTACACATGCGTGCACGCGCGAGTACAACAGGTTCCAGCTGAATTTATGTGGGAATGGCGCATATATCCGCGGGTGTTATAAAGTTGGTCATAAATATTATAGATATTCGCTCGGATGCGGCGAACAGAGATAGAGAGAGAGAGAGAGAGAGAGAGAGAGAGAGAGGGGGGAGAGAGGGGGAGGGGGTCTTCTACTATCGCGTGTATAAAATGCGTTTTTTCCACGTAATTTATTGCGCTCGTTATAAAAACATCATGAAAACGTGCTTATGCTATCACCATAGTCGTTTCATTATGTATGTATAATGCCGAGGAGGCGCGAAGCTCGGGCTAAAAATCCATGCCGCTGGATTATTCGAGTAATGCGCGCGCCTTATTATTGCGCCGAGGAGATGCGTGCGTCTTTCTTTTAATTTAAAAAAATGTATATATTATACAAGCATCAAAGGGATCGTGGTCGGAGTGTGCAATCTGTGAGAATAAAAAAATGGACAATTTTCTCGGTTCGGAGAATATAACGTTGCGATTTCGAATTCATTTGGAGTATTTTGAAATTGCTTTTCCAATGGATATGAGTACGGACTAAAGCTTGGCGATCCCGTATATGGTGTAAAACGATCGATCGAAAATGATTGTACGTTATATTTAAGAGTGTAATTTGGCAAATTACGACGTGTATAGCAGGCCAAAACAAAAGAGCTTATAAAATAATGAAATTGAGCTACTAAACGAGGAACGTATTTGAGTGAAATAAAATACATAATGCCAGATAACAATATGTTTCGCCCAAAATTAAATGCCACACTTTCGATCGTTAATGTTTTACTATCTATTTCGACAACAAATCCGGCACCGGCGTCGCCGGCAGGAAGTAATATATCGGCTGTATAATTACACGTATAACATTGGAAACACTAACTGTATCGTACTCTGTAACTATATAGACTGCGCACCTGCCACTGTCCGGACAAAAAAAGCATTCTGCGCCTTTTTCCTCAAAAAAAAAAAAAAAAAAACTGCCCGAGAGCTACTGCATAAGACGCCGTAAAATTACCGCAGCGGCAGCGGCGGCAATATAATATCGCTGTTTACAGTAAAACATGCCAGAGGATGACTCGTAAAACGTTTCGCCTAGCCGCATTATCAATAGGAACTGGTCATTCTTTTTCCCCCCCTCCCCTCTCGCCGACCATTCCACAAATAGATATATTATTCAAACCTCGGGAGTGTCGGGGAAAGAAAAGCGCAGAGCAAAAGCAGCATCATACAGCTTTCCTTCTCGACTCCACTGCTTTTTCTCCGTGGCTCACCCGTAGATCGTAAACATACTAGTCTCCACAGACACACAAGTGCTTGTATAGGTTGCGAGCAGATACGTCTGGGGGTCCGGGGGGAGTTTGAGACGCAAATCGCTGCTACCGTCCGCGCGACTCTGGCGTTGTTCTACGCATGCTCGTTCTCTCTCTTTCTCTCTGTCTCTCTTTCTTAGCAAACACATGCCGCGCGAGTCTCGGCTATATAATGACGCGAGTCATCAAACTCTCTTGGCTCGCGTGCACGTGAACCACTAGTCTCTCTCTCTCTCTCTCTATATATATATATATAAGCATACACGTGTCTGGCTATGGCTATTTACATTTACGCGCTCTCGAATTTGCATATGTGCTCCGGTATGTGTGAGCGAGAGCGTCATGTATATATAGTAAGGCTCGCATCTTTTTGTGCGACAGAGAGAGAGAGAGAGAGAGAGAGAGTCTAGTCTTTTTCTCCAAACGAAAATTCCAGAGCGTGAAGCGCGAAAAGTCCTGGCGCTGTCGAGAATGTTTAATTATACGTTACTGTGCGCAAGGGCGTTTTTGAGGATTTGAGACGCAAACGTTAATAACGAGCTTATAGCGGTGCGATGGACTGTCGCGACGTTTCGAAGTGATTTGTGGGTGATTTATATATTGCTCTTAGAGACCCAGGACGATATGATGATGCTAATTTGTGTTATTTAGTATAGCGCGCAAAAAGTTGAAGATGCGGTACCGTACGGCGGACGGTGTAGTTGCAAAAGTCCGTCTTACCATACCTGGCTCGTTCTACTTACCGCGCGCATGAAAATTAAGGAACGGCGTGCTCTTCTAAATACTCGTTCGGGCAGCGTTTAGTCAATTTATTCGTGTGTAACTGTAATTCCGGCTGTTTCAGGCGAAGAATCACACCAGTTCAGCGACCGTAACATCATTTAATCAACGCAAATATAATAATTTCAATATGCGAATTTCAGAAAACTGGCGAATCCATCGAGCCGCACAAGTGAGAGACGCTTCCTCGAACCTCGCTCGAGGATGTCTGTTGAAATTATGAAGTTTTTCGAAGAAGATAGAGCTCAAGCGCAACCCAGACAGCTGAAAAAAAGTGAAACGTCATGCGTCACTCATCGGCCTCCGAAGTCCTTTCCAAGGAATCATCATCATCATCATCATTCCGCCACGCGTCTCTGATATATTTATTGGCCTCTCTCTCCCTCTACCTCTATCTATCTCTCTCATCGACAAGGCCACCGCGATTCATCAGCGTCAGCTCCCCCAACACACAAATAATCCACCTCTCACGCGAGCAAACCCTAATATTCGGTTCATCTTCATCTTTTACGGCTGATCTCCTGAGAAGTCAAAGGATTTCGCAATTTCCCTTTAAGAGAGAGAGAGAGAGAGAGAGAGAGAGAGAGAGAGAGAGAGAGAGAGAGAGTAAGAGAGATCCGTTTATATCAAAATTGCTCGCTCTCGCGAAGTAGGACTAGCTGTAAACTGTAAGCCGCGTCAGTATACACGGCGCGCGGTGGCCATTTTTCGGCATCCTCTCTTGCCGGCCGGGCTCTGTACCGTTCGCCGGTGTACGTTGTCTCGTCACGACGACCTTAACGTCCTTAATGCAGCCTCTGCACCGCCAATTTATTTCTCTCTCTCTCCCTCCTCTCGTTTAGACGACGTCGACGACCAGGAGGATAATTACGTTTCCACGGCGAATATAATTCGCGATCACGAGTAGTTGTAATGTGTAGGGTAGCCTCGCTCTCTGGACGCCCACTACACACAGAGAGAGAGAGAAAAAGATAGATCTTGAACTTGAACCAGCGAGCCGGGATCACCGCCACGCGCGCCTCGCGTTCAGCCTTGGAACGAGCGATACCGTTAACCATACGGTTGACGCAATGACGCTACGTGTGTAAAAGGCTTGTTTTCCATTGCTGCTTCTCCCCCCCCCCTCTCTCTCCTCTCTCTCTCTCTCTCTCTCTCTCTCTCTCACTACGCGCTCATTTCTAGACTACGCGTAGGCTCAGGCTACCACTTTTATGTCACTCCACGCAAGTTTTCATTTCTTCCGAGGTATGACACTCCGTACATGCGCGCACACGACTCGACTTTCTGTATTGTGTATGTGTGTGTGCAGTCGGGTTTTATTTCGAGAGGGAAAATGAATTTCCACGAACTATTTGCCTTTCCATCTTGGCATTTAAGTAGTCATGTATTTAGTGCGCTGCGATTGCGTAATGCGAACTAATATAAGTGGGTTATACGTTTACTTGGATAATACCGGTAGCGCGGACGCCGTTGACAAAAGCTTTTTTGCACCGTGTCGTAGTTTCCGAAACCTTCTTGCTATCGAATAGTTGTAATTTTGCGATATATTAGATGGTCCAGGTAAAAAATTGCCAGTACTGGCTATACGGGCCATTACCGGTTGATTATTGTCTCTTACAAGGAAACCTCTCGAACCCGACCCTCGAAAGGTACCCTGATTTTTTAATATGTTAAAGTACATCAAAAATCATTAGACACGTATTTTCTTCTACATGATAATTCGTCGATTTAGGGGGTAAAATTCACCCTTAAAGTTTACCCTCAAAAACAGTTTTTTTTTTAAATATCTCAAGAACTATTTGGGCCTTTTTAATAAAATAAACGCCATTTTATCTCTTATAAAAAGGCGCTTGCACTAGCACTGTTTTACGGCAAGGAGGTTGCATCCTCTATTTTCTGTAAGGGTAAACGTGATTTTTTTCACGTTTTATTGGTATTAAAATTTTTCAACAAGGTCTATGGGATTAAAAACCATTCTATTATGAAGAAAATTAAATATTAAAGTTGACGTATCTCAGGGTTTTTTCAAAAAAAATCATTTTAAGGGGTGAGTTTAACATAAATTAAATATATCGACTTTTAGCATTATAAAAATTAATTACATATTTTTGCATTTGAAATATTGGAACGCTTATTTTAGGCATTATTATGCATCAAATAATTAATTCGCATTATATTTCCGGGGGTTGATTTCACCCCGTCTACTATATCGTTATTGGATTATTAGTGTAAGCATGTGTTCATTTTCGTTTATTTATATTATTATACTGATACTTGATAGATTTAAAATTAAATCTTTTCTTTTGCTCCATAATCAAAATTTCTATCTCAGCTATCGGAATCATCCCCTGTTTCAACGTTGTTTATCCATAACAACTCCGTTGTTTTATTATAAAATAGTATAATTTACTGGAAGACGATATTTTTTTATGTGTATATCTTTATATGTATTTATTTCATACGTATACTTTAAATTAAAGTAATTTTATAAAAGCAAAAAAATTAGCTGCAACCTTGCAAAATAAATATCTAATGGAAAATCATTTTTTGTGCATGTTACTGATATGCAAAAAGAAGTTTAAATATGAAAATTTTTTTTAGTAATAAAATCCAAATTAATATATAATAGTAATTTAAAAATTATGGATAATATTTGCTACAATTTTATGTAAAAACACTGTTAATGTCAAACATATCAACAATACCATGTTCAAAATAAAGTTGTTAAAAAATTTTTCATGAAAGTACAAAATTTCATTACGTAATTTCAAATATGCACACGCACATACATGCACACACACACACACGCACACACACCCAACAGAATATTCAAAAATAATATATTTCGATTTAAATATATTTAAAGAAACTTCTCTCGTATTATCTCGATGTGCTTATTTATTAACAAGATAGCACTCCCTCTTTCGAGACAACAGGGGGATGGTCTAAGAGGAGTCTCGTCACTGATAGTTAGGCTTTCCAGTAAAGAACTGATCCATCTGGTCATGAAAGAAAAAAATAAACGCAC
>UELV01081922.1:0-23716 GCA_900490015.1 Megastigmus stigmatizans
CTCTCTCTCTCTCTCTCTCTCTCTCTCTCTCTCTCTCTCTCTCTCTCTCTCTCTCATCCGCCCGATAATCCAACCACTTTGTCTCCCGAAACTTTCAGCCGAACCACCCACGGAATTTCCGCGTGCAAACGTCGCGGCGGCATTATACCTGTCTTTCAAGGAGTTGCGATCGATGAGCTTGGCCCGGGGAATAAGCTGAGGTCTGCGGTGCCTAAGGGTTGAGGAGTCGAAAGTCGATGAGTCACAGGATGAGCCGAGCCTCGTCGTATCCCTGTCGCAACTGCTCGCGTTCCGCGACTCGTCCTCCGATATTACCGCCAGACTCCGCGTACGTTTCAGAAGCTTGCGACGCTCCTGCGTCGAGCTTTGCGACTGCTGCTGCTGCTGCTGCTGTTGCTGCTGGCCGTGCGACGACTGGACCCCATGGCCGCTGTTGTTCTCGTAACGACTGCCGTCTCTGTGTAAACAATAAGAGGATTCTTAGGTGATTCTTTGGTATGGTAATGGTAGAGATAAAGACATGCTGAAAGATTTGAAAAAAACAGTTTTGTTGTCGCGGCTCGAATTGAACTGTTTTTTTTTTACTTTAGTGTTGGATATATCTGTAACTTTATGTAATCGGCTTTCGAATACTTTTTGAACGCTGATATATTTTTTCATAATTTATGGTCGCTGGCGCACCTCGCGCGCTGTACTTATTATGTAAATAAGTGCTTTGGCTTCGAACCGTTTTAAATTAATCACATTGTTTCTATATCCTTTTGTTTTTGCACCCTGTAAGAGCTCTTTCGTAAAAACTTGCATGTTAGTTTGACAGAAAAATTGCGTAATTTGTCATATGTAACGTAAGTACATATAATTCGTCTCCGTTTCTCTCAAAATTATGCATACTTAGAGAATGATGTAATACCCAAATTTGACATAATTACAAAGACTGTATTCGAATTATTCTAACTTTAAATGACACGTAACTTAAATTTGCATAACTATTTAAAGTATCGAATACTTTTGAAAAACAATTTTTGTATCTATTGGATTAAATTTACGTAAAATAATTATTTTAAATTAGCTTAAACGTGATTTTTCGTGCTGCAGACATTTGTAACAAACCATAATTTGAGTAATGATGATTTTTCCATTCCGCATACCTAAATAGTGACGAATGTAAAAAATATTTCTTAAGGGGACGTTGGAACCAAATTAGCTTTCAAATCGAATAGTATTTTTCGGTATACGTAATATTTACACATTTTTCATCGTTTCTAGTGTCTCAAAATATTCACAATAAAATTCTCTAGTGCTATTGACCCATCATTTTAGCCAGCAGTACCTGCACTTTTTTTATTTTAATCTAAACTCTCACTGACTTCGGATATTCCCTTTTAATAGTAGCGTCCACTCAGTGAGGTGACTATTTGTTTACATTAGAATAAACAAATTGCAGGTACTCCACTCCCGGTTAAAATAACGGGTCAACAGCACTAGAGAATGTTTTTGTGCACATTTTGGGACCACTATAGGAACGACAAAAAGTAGGTAAATTTCGAAAGAAAGATTTGGCTCCGCCATTCCCTTAACTCACTGCCTCAAATATCAATCAATATTTCATATTCACTGCCTAATCTAAATAGTGACGAATGTAAAAAATATTTCTTAACTCACTGTCTCAAATATCAATCAATATTTCATATTCACCATCTAAGTTTTCCAAATGAACCTCATAAAATCACCGATCCGATATAATCTCCCGCTCTTGCTATTTTAACAACCCACTTTTTGCCGAGTCGGCAATTTAAACAAAATATCCAGAAATTTCAACCAACCCAGCGCGAGAAGATATTATGAGCGTGTGAAGCATAATAAGCCTGTGGAGACTCGGCGGAGGAGCCGCACCGCAGCGACGTGTACTTGAAATTGGGGCGAGCCGCGTTCGAGTAAAAATTCATGCGCGACCTCCGCGTAAGACGAGTTGCCTGGCCTTCTTCGCTCTCTTCGTAAAATAAGAGGCTCGCGAACGAAAAAACTTTTCCTTTCCTTTCATAACGACACATGCCTTTTTTTCATTGTCCTCCGACGACCAGACCGCCCAACTACTGATTAATGAGATCAGCTTATACTTTCTTTTACTTTTCCATCCTGATCTTTTGTTCGGAAAGCAACCTTTTTTTTAATTGCTATGGATCGAGAGGGTTTTTTGTAGTAAATGAGTTCAGTGCTTGATAAGTATAAAAGCAAAGTTTATCATTCAGAACTTTTGCGATTCAATATTTCCATAACTTATCCCGGGGAACGAGATCAATTCACCGAAATTGAATTTTGAGAAAGTATAACAAAGTTACTGACTTTAATCCCGAAGTTCAAATATTTAGAATTTGGAATCGACATATTTCTTCCGACGACGAGATTCTAAATTTGAATTATGCCGACAGCTTATCGAAGCAATCTTATTGTTTGCTTCGATAAGGCTCAAATAACCGGTAAACGAACGGCTCAGTACGTAAATCCACGAATTCCCAAGCAAAGGCAAGCCAAACAGCATCCCTGTGAATCCAGAATCCGTCCGCACTCGCTGCTATAGTCCACGTCAAAGAAATTAATTAGAAAATTAATAATGGGGTAGGAAGGATTTTAGTCCGGCGAGACAATGCATAACCGTTATAATGCATGTAAGCGTAACGGGCGCGCCACGCGATTTCTCCTCATTTTCAAGGATTTTCACTCTTACAATGAGCCGTCGCTCTTAATCCAATTAGCGATTGTTGGAAAATGTGTACTTTCGTGGAATCAGAAATGGCGAATGATTTAGCGATGCTGATAGATGTACTTTTTTTACGGACCGCTCTTTAATGCAGTCGCGATATACTTTCTCGAACATTCTTAAGCTGATTTCGTTTAGAGAATTATTGACTTTTCTCATTGACGAATTTAAAACTTCAATTCAGTATTAGTAAATCTTCAAAATGTACCAGGTAAGCTTAAATTCAATTTGCGACGTCTACATGAAACTGAGATTAAGTCTGATAAAGATTTTTATTTGCTCTCTATATTTTAATTTCACAGCAATTATACACTATAAATTAAACCATTAAAATTAATTTAATTATAATATTAAAATCAAAATTAATTATAGTAGAGCATAATTGAGATCGAATCACTCGTTCAGCATTAAATTAAAAACCAAATGCCGTACGAATCACTAATTCATGTATCAAAACATTTCAATGCAAACTTTAATTAACTCTATATTTTTCATCCCGAAAGAAACCACAGTCAATCGCCCGCACCGACATAACGCGCCGATAAAAACACGATCCGCCATAGTGAAAATGACAAAAACTCCATACTTGCCAAACGGGTATACAAAAGACCTCCAATGTAATAGAAAAAGTCATAGTCATTCACATGTGGCCAGTCAAGATCCCACCCCGCTTCATTTTTTCGACGCCAGAACAAAAGCTAACGTTAACATTGTAATGCGATGATGCTCGAAGAAAAAGAACCATATATACAGATTGGAAATGCACGCGTGCGCGATGCGCACATGGCGTAATCTGTCGAAACGACATCGCGTGGGTGTATGTCTATATGACACCCTCGCAGGCGCCGTTCAAAGGAATAAATCGCGTATTGTATGATGGACGGCTGGAGAAAAGTTGAAAAATGAATTTCTCGGTATTATTGCGCGCGACAAAAGACTTAGAGATCCCCTGGGGATTTGAAAAGAGCTATTTTTAATTAAGTTCTCGCTGGTTAAGCGCCTACGTTTTATCGTTACGTACATTGGATTGAAGGCAAGGGAGGGAGATATGAATTTATAAACGATAGGTTAAATGGTAATTTAAAGACAGTCATTTTTTTAACGTTAGTTTTAATGTTCTTTTAATGCAGTTAAGGTCTTAAAATATTTTATTACTAATACTTTATATTACTTGCACCTTCTACTTTGATGACCGCACAGTTTTCGTAACGCCTTGTTTAATATACGTGGCGCGTAAACTATCTATCCCATCGAATTCCCTTTGCATTATTCATATTTATCGCATTATAACACGAAAATAGCATAATCTCGGCCTTCGAACTATAAACAATAATAAAAATCAAAATCATCTCCCGCCACTTATAAACTAAACACTATACTAATTGTGCAGCTGCGTTTTCGAAACAACCAGCTCTCATGTAACGAGCATCGAAAAAAGTCCAGCAGCAGCAACAACACATCCGAACGGAATAATAAATCATAATATGTTAGCCGACAGCTGAAAAATGACACACGTGCACGCGCGCGGCATTTCTTTCGCCGATACTTTCTAATTCGCCGCTCAGAGGACAAAAAGAAATCCGACGAATTCCGCAATTGGCACTCGCGCGCTCCATGATATATATACCTATAAGCCGAGATGCTTTTAAAGGCGGACGAAAAGTGGATTTCCGAATAGGTTGTATGCGGATAGGTAGAGGAGAGAAATGCAAGCGGCTGTTTTTTTTTGTCGGAGCGCCGGCGCCGCAGCGGAAAAAGGGGCCACTGTGCTAGTACTTTTCGGTCGTTGAAAGAAAATTGGATCTTTCACGTTCGCTCGCCACGTGTATCTATGTTATGTAGAGATCCCGGCGTAAGAGCTGCGCCGAGGTTGAAAGTATCTCTCGATGTATACACGGGAGATGGATTTAGAAGTGTCGATTTCGCGCGTCTCGCATTTCCCGCTACGAGGTGAAAGCGACTCTGCTTTGACGAGACCTAGCTAGGACGAAAACTTATCCACTTTCGTACCCCGGGATACTCTTGATTTCGATTGGGTTCGATGGCTTTGCCAGGGATAATTCTATCAGAAAGTAGGCGATTAAAGATTCGACGTTATATCAAAAATACATGTATATGGAGAATATGAAACTAAATTGTAAGATCAAAATTTCGCGTTTAATAATTTTTAACGAAATGAAAATAAGCCCTTATTTAGAAACTTTATGCAGAGTGAAATAAATACGACTGAAATGTTTCAATTAATTTCATGTAAAACATTTCAAACTGCACAGATAAAGTACGAAGTAACTGATCCAATTCTGTAAATTATATATCTTTTACGAATATATGCGCAATTGTGAAAATTGACTTTGAACTTAACATCGTATCAAATGTAATGAAATTACGAAATCAATCCTACATCATAATCTTATTTGACTGTATTAAAGTGAACACGATCCAGCTGTGACTAAATTGAGTTGTGGTCTTTTAGAATATATTTGCATATTTAATAGGCACTTTATAACTATTATAACTTTTCAAAGTAGCTTCTGTTCCAGAAAATCTGTAAATTTAAACGGTGACAAAAACTTTTTCGTCAACGTTATTTTAAAATATTCATTTTACTTTTTTTTTCTAGATTAAACGATTAAACTCAAGTATTTGTAGGAATATTTTTTATCGAAGCAAACCTCATAAAATGTTAAAAGCGCCATAACATCGAATCATCAATAAATAATTCGAGCAAAAAAGAAAATCTTTCCGTGCGATAAAAAGTCGCTCACTAACCAGGATAATACCCTCACGTATCCAGGAAGTCGTTGCCCCAATAGAAAATCTCACACCCTCGATCACCCAAGCCGCCGCTCAAAGCCAAAAATTCAACCCTCGTTCCTTATCCTCTCGCCTCTTGCTCATCGTATACGCGTGTCGCCTACGACAAAACTCTCTCGCACCGCAGAGCCAAGACGTTCCTCTCTGCGCACTTGACAAGGTGATTCCAGGATGATTCAACGAGCGCGGTCTAGTCGTCGTTAAAGCTTTATACCTCTCTCTCTCCCAGGCGCTTGTCCTCTGTGAATACCGTATGCAGACGCCGTGCAAATGCTCGCCTCGTTGCGGGTACGTGTAGTCGGTTGCGGGGGAGCCACGAGACTCATTCCAGATGCGCGAAGAGAGTTGCGGCCTCGTTGTATCCTGCAGCTGCTGCAGCGAGTCGAACCGCGCCTATATGTAGCCGACTCTAGGACGATTTATAACACGAGCGTCCGAGTTCTTAGTTTTATGGGATACGAAATGACTGCGGACTAAATTAATCGTTAGTTCGTCCATGTTTCTCATGCTTTTTGTCGGTTTATCTTTATAGTGTTTGTGGTATAATTTCAGGTTTTACCGTGGTGTTAGTATTACTGACTTATTAAATTAGACGAAAAAATTGACTTTAACGTGGAGTTACATTTTTACATTGAGAATATTGATATTGAAGCCGGAATACGACTGAAAAGTGAATTTAATATTGTTTTTAATCAATTTTTGCTCCACTACTTTTTTTGCCTGAATACAAAAAGTTTGAAAATAAAAGCTATTTTCATTCGAGAGCATTGGGCGGCAGCATTCATCGGCGATCTATTTTCAACTCTGCTCATTCAATTTTCTCTTTTTTTGTACTTCAAGCACGATGGAAAAGCAATATTAGAAGTTTTTAAGAAATCATTTTAAAAATGTGTAGCTAAAATTATATGGTTGGTTACATTTATTAGTATAAATATAGGATAAAGTGAACTTTAATGTCGATCAAAGCCAGAGCTGTAATAGGTGCGAGCAAATATATAAATTTAATTTCAAGAATTTAATTTAGAAAAAAGTGTATTAATTCTGAAGAAAATTCTAATTAATTATTGTGATTTTCTTGTACGCATTTATTAATACTTGTTTTCTATGTACCAATCTATAAAGTATTAATGTAATATTAATGTATTCATTATATAGGTCAGATAAAAGCAATTAGTGTACAAAATGTATACAGAACATTATTGCTCATAGAGGCATTTTTTAATATTTAATTAAATTTACTCTCGACTCCTTCTACCCAGTGCTTCCCTTACTTTCCGAGATTCTGGAGTTCTAAAAGTTTCAGGGGCCTTTCCTTGCGAAGGTGCACATTTTAGTTAAAGGTTTAGCTAATTAGACGTTAAAAAAGAAAGTAAAGGATATACAAAAACTCCAGTTCAGCCCCTATAGGATTGTCAGTCGTGCCGAAAGAACTTAATTACAATCTCAGAATCGTCTTAATGCATGAAACTTTCATTTTAATATTTAAAAGGTTGATAGCGCTATTAGTCACGAACAGAAATTACAATTTTGTTCAGAACTGCATATAAAAATGAAACTTTCTTTGGCTGTTATTTTAATATTGGTAACATTACGCACTGTTAGTTTGAAAACATAAATAAAAATAAATGAATAGAGAAATAAATTTCATTATATTTTATACTTTCTGAAGTAAGACAAAAAATGATTGATAAATTGAAAACAATACTTTACACAACAAATGAAAAAAATTAGGAGATAATCCACTTCGCAGGAACTAATTTCCATTTCCGTAGCGTACGAATTATACACGACAAACTTAAGTTTTCCAATCTTCTAAACAACTCGTCCAAACCCGATCAAATTAACTACGCTGATAGTCGTAGTTCAAAAATAAAACTGCGCTGCAGCTAATTCGCCGTGTACCGTCAATATATCATTGCAGCAGGTCGACTTGCGTAAAACAAAACGAGCCTCGAATTCGTTCTGCACAGCTGACAAACAACGAAATCAAGAATCGATTCTATCGCAAACGAAGTCATTCCACAATCTCCGGATTGCGCTCGGCTACGCTCACACACACACACACACACACACACACACACACGTACAGAGACGAGGCTGAGAGAGTTTTCCTCGTTTACCCGGGGGTAACATCGAAAGCAACGTACACACAAACAGAGAGAACTGTGGCTCCAAATCCCGAGTATCTCCTTCTAATCACGTCCCGTGTGCTTTACGATTACGCGGGAGCATGCGTTGGCTTTGCGCCGCGTAAAACTACGCACGCCTTTGTTTGTTTCCCTCTCTTTTTTTTTCCTTTTCGTAGAAGCAGCCACCCATCGGGCTTTTTTGATGGGGCTTTTATGCCGAAGAGAGCGCAAGGTCGCTGCTGTACCGCTGAGACAGCTTTATGGTTTTCCGATAGGATTTTAATTAAGTTTTGGAAAGAGGTAGAACAGCGTTTGTATTGTGACGGGAACGTATAGACTGAAACAGCGTAGGCTTATGGCGTAAAGTTTGCTTTTAGAATTTCGCGGAGTTACTTTGTTGCACCGCATGTGTATTATGTTGATGCAAAATTTAGGTAAAATATATATTGTTGAGGGGTATACCTTAAGCTTACTATAATATTTTTGGACTCGGAGAAGATTGGATAAGATTAGATGAGCCAATACTGCGTTTGGCTGGATAGGTAGATATAAGCTTTAAAAGATGTATATTTTATTTGAGCATTTGTGGCCGTGGTATAAAATTTTTATTTCACCTGCGGATATAAATTTCCTTTTATATTTTGCAGCGTTGTAAAAAGTAGTAACTGTGCGTAACTCGCAAGAAGCTACTCGCGAAATGTCGTTTGACTAATTATTATATATTTCAGACAAAATTGCCCCGATCGCATATAACCAATATATTTTGACTTGGTAACCTGAATACACATATATTTATTCTACTTATGCTTCTTATGCTACTTCTAATATGCTTTTCTACGTACGTAGTAAAATAAATCAATTGGCCTCAACTATTTTTTTTATATAGCGATAAAAAAATTTATAGGATTTTTTTGAAAATTTTGCTTTTTGTGGACTCATCAAAATAGTCGAATTTTAAATTATGGAATATTCAACGACTCATTATATTGAAATATTTAATTTTAACCATAATTCCAGGACACCATATTATACTGCAACATACATAAGTTGACATTTTCTGTATTTCATTAAAACATGCCAGCTTCTAATAATCGCATAATAAGACATGAAAGTGTTTTAGTTGGATATTTGTCAAAATCGTATATATCTGGGTTAACCGCGGAATTCAAAAGCCTAAGCTTTCACTATTTTCAGCCTGCGAAATGCAAATTTTCTACCTACCGAAGCACTTACACAGCTTATACCGCTGACAAACTAAACTACCTTTGAATTATATTATCATATCTCCAACTCTTAATATTTTTTTCTTTTATTTATGCAATTCTTATGAATCAATCCTCTTTGACAATTAAATCTTAGTGTACATAATATCCATTCACTACCCTTAATTCGATTCGCACGATATATAATATAGAATTACTAAAGTTCCTTTTATAAAAGACAAATAATTTAAGTCTACGGCAAAGTACCCGCAGCAATTCATCGCATATAGTCTCCGCGCGCAACAACACGAAACAAATTGTGCATTCTCCTTTTGTACGCACGGGGGGTGGTTTTGCTCGAGTGCAGCCGAAGAAGCTTCAGTTTCTCGCTCGATTGTCTGCGGCCGAATCCTCTTTATACACTCTCTCGGCGTCGGTGTAGTGCCACGGATATTATATATACGCGGGCGGGTGCAAAACTCCGTGTCGCGCTATTGTGTTCGGTTGAGCCAACCGCCGCTGCTGCCGCCGCTTACACGTTACGTAAAATTTTATCGCCGACCTATCGTATGCTCCTCTTTTTTTTCCCTCGATCTCTTCGCACTGCATCGACTGACGAGAGGATAAACAGCTAATTGACGCGCGAGAGGTGTATATGTATACGCGGATACGGCTTTCAGCTGCCTTTCTTCGCCAGCTTAGGCCGCACGGATACACTTGTTTATGACTTTAAAGAAACGGCGATGAGTAAGATGTTGCGGAGGTGCTTGGGATCGGGAAAATAATTGCCGTGAAAGTAAACAAGGTCGTGAGTCTGTAAAAAGAGTTCGAACGGACTCTGGTAATTTGATAAAAAATACTTGGAAAACATAATCGTTATACTGGATGTATATAGTGTTTCAATTGATGTACGTTATAACGAATATCAATTGCGATATAGACTTAAAATTTTACCTCATTTGAGCACAAAACAGTGTTTTCGATTCAAATGCAGATTCGCGCATTGTTGCGCAAGCGCTATAAATTGCATTAAAAAAAATTGCGCAGCCACACGAAAAACATTGTTTTTGCGTCCCATATGCGCTCCGATTGCAAGCATATAGCAATGGCTGTTTAAATGTATTCACCATAATCGGATTTTGAAAGCAGGTACAAAGGCGCGGTCTAAAGCTGTATTATTAAGGTGAAGTACGCGCACATGCTTTGCGACGAATACGTAAAATGACAGAGGAATTTGGTAATCGCGCGCGGCGCAACGAACAGGTTCAAAGACTTTATATAGAGAAAGCTTGTATATTTGGATAGTTATAATTATGCAAGCTCATTCGACGTAGTACTGGTAATTGCACAATTCGGGCGTTTGAGCACACCTTTAATGTCTGCTTTTTGTCGCGTACCGTTTTCTTTTTCTTCAGTTTCGTTTACATTTATGAAATATTGTTAAGTAACATCTTATTGTATTATATACAAATGACAGATCCGTTAATATTTAAAATTTACTGCTTAGGCAATCCGTTCAAACTGTTTTTCTTTCTCATCGTCTTATGTCTGAAATTGATCTGCAGAATGAGTGGAATATAGAGTCGAGACAATGAAGCTTTTTTTTTCAAAGCGCAGTTTCGAGCACAAAAACTATTCATAAGTGTCATACGACGTTTGCATGAGTGGTACAATAGCCCGATGCAATAAATACTCTTATCAAAACGCCCCGACGTTTAATACCAACCTGGTTACACATAACACTATAAGGGTCGTAAAATACTTTATTGCAGAAAACGCACAATTTTCCGGAAGAATTGCGCAACCCGAAATGTTTATCATTTTTGAGGATCTCGAGATGCGGAGATCTCGGCAATAATCTAATTTTTCCATTGTTAAGGAATTCTAATATCCCACGTTTGGTATTTGCATCATTTAATCTACTAATGCATCGCATATGTGCTTTTAATTATAGCAATCATCATGAGTAAAGGTTTTATGTGTTTTCATAATGAGCATCATAAATGTTATTATTTAAACTGGCCTTCGGCACAACGTTACAATCAAAAGACAATAAAAATTATATAACTTCAATTTGCATTAATTATTAATTTTTTATTGTCGCAAATAAAAATAAATTACTTATTCTAACGGCGGCGAAACAAAAAAGACAGTTCGCGATAAACTATTCTTAGTCGGCGATTAAGTCCTATGCATACGTAAATAAATGCAAAACCGGTAAGACGCTTTACGCTTGATTGCCTAATTAGGAATGATTTCATAGAACTCTTAAGGAGTTCCTCGCCCCATTTGTATTTTAATTATATCGTGCAAACAAGCATCGAAGAATGAACCGCGTTGAACCGTCGGTGTCGGTGCGCGCGCCGCGTTACGAATTACGATGTCAGCTGCATGCAAATGAGGAAACTGATGTATATAGTCATATAACAATGTTGCCGATTACGCAAGTGGACTTGCTTTTCCGAAATCTCCGCAACTACGATAATGAATTTCTAGCTTTAGACGTTGATTTGTTTCGAAAGAAAACATTATTTTCAAAAATAATTATGTATCCAGCCTAGTTTGGAATGTCACGGCTGCTGTGCAATTGATAATTGACATTGATTGAATTCTGAAAATACAGCTTTTTTGACAACCGTTGCTAATACGTGCAAGTTGGAAATTAGGTTTCGAAATAGTTAGTGTTCAATAGAAGTCGAAATAATACAATTTCTGCGAATATCAGTGAATATTGGAGATACGATTGGATATATTTTAAATCTAATTTTGATACCCAAATTTAATCGGTTTCAAGTCACTATGCGCATACAAGTGCAATATTTGCTTATTATTTATTTCTTTCAATAAAAATGAAGCGATGGTGCGATAAGTGTAAAAGATTTTTTAGTCTCATTCCTTTTTTAAATATGCAACATTAAATAATCAGGTGCACGTTAATCAAACTCTTACATCATAAATCATGTGTAAAGTGATGATGAATATTCACAATGAAAAATGAACGCTGCCAAGATGATCAAATCGTTTCCTTCCTCATATACATATAATGTTATCGTGAAATTATGATAAAGTACATCAAAATAGAACCTTAACCTTTATCGCTCTAATAAAGAGCGTTTTATATTGAACAGTTTTTTTAAGTAAGAGAGAGAGAGAGAGAGAGAGAGAGAGAGAGTCCAAACTCATATATTACGAGTGTTTTTATTTTCCGGTCGTCGAACAACTTTTGAATAATTTATCAGTAAAAAACATTATCTTTGAAAACGTCAATCAAGAATTGGTAAAAACACTCGAGTATCCAATGAATAATTTCCACCGCAAAATCACAATTACTCCATCAGTATCAAAGCATCCCCTTCATTTTTCTCATCATCCCTTCGCCATCTCCATAAATCCGACGTTAAACCAAAAAAAGAAAAAAAAAATCATAAACAAAGCAAAAAAAAAAGGGAAATCACCGCGCGATCCCGCATTTCGTCCCCGCGTTCAATTTTTCAACAACTGCACACACAACCCCGCTTCTCGTGTCTCTTAATTTACATGAATTACAGTGCTCGGCGCGATAATCATCGCTCTCCCCACTTCCGGTGGCAGTATATACCCGCATGTGTGTGTATATATATATATATCGATTGTTCGTCGCCATGTCAAATGGAGGTTCGTATTATACTATGCAAGTGCGCGCAGGTGCGCGCCGCTCCACGACAAAGGACGGCCGGAACAAGGTACCGCGCGCCGTTGGCTGAGCATAGCCGATGCCTGACATCCGACTACCACCCTACTCCGCATACACAGTAGCAATACTATATATATATACCAGCACTCTCGGGAGGAAAAGGAAGGGAGCAAAGTGCATCGCACGAGTGCATGCACATCTCGATGTTACGTGTGTGTGTGTGTATATATATATATATGCGTGTATCCTGCTGCTTTTTCTGTGTCGCTATAAGTATCGGTTTGAGACGAGCTGCTGCCAAAACACTGTGTTTAAGACCTGGTGATACGAGGCTTGCGCGAAATTTCTCCCTCACGTGGCTATTGACGCTAATACAGCTCGCACGGCAATATACGGTCGGTGCAGTAGGTGAGGATTGGCTAAGCTTTGATGGACGCGCGTGATTGCGCTGGTGTTTTTTGTTTTAGGATGTTCGCTGATTGATTCACGATGTTGTTTGATTTAGGAGTGGAGCTCGGACGAGGTGACGTCAAGGCAACAACAAACATTTTCGATGATGCGGTATACAGTGTCGTGTACCGAGAATAACAAATCGCGTTAATGTTATCATTTATATCTTCGAAACTGTTCTCAAGCTCGATGATTGGTTTAATAATATTTATCGACGGTTTTGAATGAAACTTACGTTGACTGTTTCGCAATGCGCCAAAATGCTTTTTTACTATTGGAAGAAACGTATAGAAAAGAACCAGACCGTATTAGATTTTACTTATATAAATCTGTGGTTTCATTGCTACTATAAACAAATGCAGCGATGCAGAATTAAGTTATAATTGTATAACATATTTTATTTATAACTTAAATTAAAATCGTTGATTTTATGCACTATATCTTGTAGAATGAAGTATTTACAAATTTTTATTATATCGAAGAATGATAATAATAAAATTATTATTGAATTGAATCATCAGTAGGATAATTTCCGTTATATATCCTGATTAATAATCCAAAGACTATTACGTTCAGGAAAGCGAATCGATTCTGATGGCCGTAGAATAAAATCACTTTCTATGGTAAATAAAGTCTATTGGACTGAAAAAATATCTTATATTACGTTTGCCCACCTTTTCACGAATATAAAATTGATTTTATAACTTCAGTTCGTAAGATTTTCTACATTTCAGTAATTGCAGTTATAGATTAAATGTGCAAAAAGTTTATATAATAATGTATGTTTTAATTTGCGTTGATTGAACCGTAGCCTATTTAATTTAACATTAACAATTTTGATAATCTTAGAAATTTTAGTTGATAATCTTGGTGCATAACATGTTTATCTTACCTAATTAGAAAATATTGACGTCACTGAACTCGTGAATAATGTATTTTGTTAAAGAGGAAGATCAAGATATAAGTGTGTATTCAAATAGCGCATCGCAAAGAACTAAAGCATGTGTCTTGAAAATATGTTTAAATTTTTATTTTTAAATTTGATATACTATTTCAATTTTATTTGACGAGAGTAAATCCAAATATATTTAGAAAGTGCAGTCTCCCGAAACAAAGTTTGCGCTTCTATTATACTTTCGCGTTTCAAAATATTATAGTTTTAATTTTATGGTTTTTAATGTTATACTTGTCTTATAAAATGTTTGAAAACTTTTAACTTATATTTTGTCGACCAAACTTAATCTTTTTTTTATGTGTATGAGTATACGCCAACTTATCGTATACACAGATTTATTATGATAAAAAAAAAACTGTTAAAAAAGTATCTGCACCAGATAGACCTCGTCATCAATGACATTATACACTCAGCTGAGCATGATAATAATTTTTTTTACATCGCTGAATTAATTTATGCCGTGTAATATTGTGCTGTGTAATAATATTCATTCACTAGTGCTCGAATCAATTATTGCAGATTACCTGGCTACAACGTAAATACCATTGTAACGAGTACTTATATCGAGAAATATCAAAATATATTAAACCAAAAAGAGTCAAATTCATCGCACGAACTCGTTAACCGAAAAGTATTCATTCGCAAGCCCTTTGAGCAGCACGTTCAATTCACTCCCGAACCCATTCCCCTCTCTCGACAACAAGAAAAAAAGAACACACCACAAATAAAATGAATAATGAAATAAACCAAAAAAAATCATCACTCACTTTTCTCGGCAAAGCACCGAACGAACGTAAACCGAAAAAAAAAAAAATAAACCCAAAATCACCACTCGAGCGAAATCCACCCTTGTCTCACCGCACGACGTCCATTCACTTTCGCCGGTTGTAGTACATTAACTCACTGCCGATGTATAGATAAATGCGGGACTGTTCCACCTGTGCCACCACCGCTGCCGCCGCCGTCGCCGTTCGCCGCTTGTAATGCAATGCAGAGAGTGAGCCGCTGCTGCGGGCCGGCCGCCGCCGCTACGACGCCATAGAGTAGACCAGCAGCGGCAGCTGTCCGTGCTCCTCCGTCCTGTCCACCTTGGAGGGGCAGGTCACGAGCGAGACGGACGGTGTGTGTTCGCGCCGCGCGGCGCCTTGGCCGTATCCTATCCTATGTTATCGCCGCGCGTCGCGATTGCAAAATCCTCGACCGCCGCGTGTGCAGTGCAGCGGGCAACGCTTGACCGCACCGCCGGATGCCGTTTATTGAGACGTATTTATTAAGGATACGAGAGAAGAGGAGAGCCGAGAGTTGACTTTTTTTATTTTTGTTTTTCCTTGGTTTGTTTGTTTTTCCTTATTGGGTTATTGGGTTTGTGAGTTCGATCGTTTGTGACGAGTGCAAGAATTTGATTGGGGTATTTAAAAATTTGCGCGTATTCATAAATTAGTTAGCAAAGGAAAATTTAGAGAAAAAGGATATGAGGAGATTGTTGCATGCTCGTTCATGTCTCGAAAAGAATTAGCGGAACGAAAGTTTTTACACAAAGTAATAAAGATTCGAGAAATATGAAAAAGTGTTCCGCGTTCAACGTTGAATTTCTCTAGATTAATATAATGCCACATATACGTTCTATATAATCTTTGGATATAACTAAAAACAGAATTTTTTTAATCTTACATTTTGTTACTTTATCTTTATACCATCGATACTTATGCATTGTTGTTTTTTCTTCTGTTACAGGTGAGTTATACTAGAACTATTATACTCCACTGAAATCATCACGTAAGCGTTTATAGATGTAACATTTTAAATACAACCATTTCTTTAAAAAAATATGCTAAATTAAAACGCGTCTATACAGATAAGCTCGATCTCTTTCAACGAATTTTAACGAAAACTCCCTTTATTGCTCTTTTAATATCGTTAACTCTTAAATACCACATGAGATTTGATGTCAATGGGATTTGCTATACAACCTACGATGTAAGCGATCTCGGAGATGGTGGATTTTCCACGCGCGATTTCACCTGGAAGGTCGCTTCTCGAGGACCGAATTAGAAATTCAGCGCACGGATATCCAGTTGGCTCGTTTTTAGATTTTGGAGGTTTTCATGGAATTTCGCGAAGGTCTCGTTTTAAAGAAGCCTTCGCGTTTTTCGCGTTAGCCTATATATGAAACTATTGAGACAGAATATTTTTATGAAAATAGGTTTGATTTAAACGAATCTTATATAAAAGGGAATTATGATATCAATTCCTACAATACGAGTTATGAATTTATCGATTTTTCAATAAATTTATTACAAAAACGATTTGTCAGAAAGGAAAAAATTTCTCTTTTTTACTCTCAAGCGATATGTGTCGGGTATAATATACGGAAAGAGCAATGCTCGGGTCCTTGAAGCACGCCATCTTTATTCAAAAAATTATCGTATAGGAGGTACTTGAGGAACTTTTAGCGTTTTCAATTAATGTAGCCTGGTAATTGACCAAAGCGAACGTCGTCGATTATAGAACAAATAATGGTCTCGACATGCGTCACGTTTACATGTATATCTGGAACATCCAAGAGAAATCCGATAAATTAGGATATTTTCTCCTCGGCGAAAGGGACATCAAATAAATTGACTGTGAAATTCATATGGTAAACGCCTAATTGAACGCGAGACCTTAAAGTCTCATATTTATATGACATTTCTCCAGTGAGGATGTTCAACAAATTGCCTCGTGCGACTTCCTACATTTTTCAAACGGCCGGTTACGCAATCTCTGAATGTCCGAAATCGTTCACTTCTGCAAAGCACCAATACCATACAAATTCGTAATATTTTTAACGTATGTTATATAAAATCGAAACTAAAATATCCGCGAGTACTTAGCAAGGTTTTAAATATGAAAGATAGTTTAGGAAACTCGTTTGCATAAAGTACGCGAATCGAAAACATTTAATTCTCATGAGCTATAATCGCGATAACGTTTCCTTCAATATCCTTGCCGCTGCTCTCGTATCCTTCTAAGCTTGCAAAATATACGAAAACAAAGGACGTAGTCGCGCACGAATATCGGTCGCGATAGAAAATATTTCTCCTAGAGCAAAAGAAACAAACTTGAGAATTCACGCATTCACTGTACACGCATGTATTTTGAAAACGTCCGCGAGTTATATCAGCATAACTCTCGTCGACGCGCTCTTGGAAGTTTTCGCAACTCGCTCGAAATTCTATTACAGCAAGTACTCGTCCTCCTCCAGGGACTTAAATACTATATAAAAATAAATTTCGGTCTTTACAGCATATGCAATAAGAAATCCGGTTTCTTTCAAGTACATCCATTGTGGCCTCTCAAGTAAACACCGTCTTATTTGTTATTTCAACTATTGTTTGACTAGCTCGTTAGTTAAGTTTGTCATTCAAGAACAATCGCGAAAAGCAAAAAAAAAACAATTATTATTATATTCATCAGATTTTCCGAAAAGCGTTATGAAAGATCTATTCCTAGAATCGAGTAATTGACGCAATCACCAGTATTATATAAAATTTATATCAGCCTATCAATCGCGATCCTATCTTCTACACTCCAGTGCTAAATATTTCCCTTAACGTCGTAAAACGAATCCTGTTTACAGTCTATTAATAGAAAAGTGATATTATATGACTCACATGTTCTACTTAATAATATTCTGCAACCCCGGTATAAAGCGTATACATGATCTTTTTTCTCGACACTCTAAAAACCACAAGAAATTCAAATTTAGCACCATCTTCCCTTTCACTCAACAGTTCGATTGCATTCCACCTGACAGATTCAATTAGCGAATGGACAAAATCGCCAACGAAGGCGGAGAAAAGTAAAAGTCACCGACATCTCGGTGATTTTTCGTGTAATACACCTCGCCCTCAGTATGTCAAGGCTTCCATATCTCAAGCAGAACGAGACTCCGCTACTGTACACATATATATATACACATAACCGTGTTATACTCGCGATGAGCGCTTTGCCATTCTTTAGTCAACGTCGATTCGATAATTAGAAATCGCTCTGTTACTTGACCTTTGCGCGATTAACTCGAGCGTACATGCATACGTGCTTACATGTGTATATATATATATATATATATATATACCGGAAGTATATGCATTGTGTCTATATATTGCGAGCTACCCGTTTTGTACTGCATCCTTGAGGCGCATTTTGTGTGTGGCCGTGCACTGCCACGATGAATAAGAAGGAAGACGCGTACACTTGCATTCATGAGCGCAGACAGAATGGGAATTCTTATTATATATAAGTGTAGTCATTTTTTTTTCTTATTTTTCTTTATACTATAGCGACCATGTGAACGAGTTCTCGATCATGACGGTTTTGTGCAGTATTTACCTTTACACAACGATGGGAAAATACAGTTTTTCTATAGTGTTTTTTTTCTTAGAATAATTATGGCGCGATGGAAATTGTCGTCGTTAAGTTGCGTAACCGGACAATAAAAGTATTTGTTTAACGTAGAAATGGATAATTTAGAGGATTCATCGATTATTGTTATTAAGAAATAAACTAATAGTATAGATATCGATGAAATAACAGTGGGCTTAATTATATAAAAAAAAAAGACAAAAGTGCAAGCTGGGTAATAAAGAGTTTAGCTTTATTGTCATCGTTAAAGTATTATGGAGAAGGCGACTCTTTTGGGTTTTGTAATGCGACACTTTCTCGACATCCCGCTTCAAAAATTTTAATAATACATGCGAGAAATTTAAATTCAGCACATTTTCGAAATATTTTCAATGCTGCGGGCTACATAAAATTTTATTTTCCGAGATCCAGTGTTTGATATCCAGTATACAATAAAAATACACGTAAAAAAATCATTTCCGCGTGGGTTTTGATTTGATGAGTCATTTTAGATCCCAGAGCTCTCATGGGTGCAATAAAATCACCAGCTTGACTGTTTGGAATTACCTGTGCATCTATCGATTTCTAATTTACAATTGTATACATTTGTAATTCGAGTGCAGTAGATACGTTGGATTAGTATCCCAAGATAATCAAAACACAAATTCCAATTGCGAAAATAGTGGATTAAAAGCTTTTTTAAGTGCCATTTTGTGAGAATGTTACTCGATTTCAGTTCGATTACTTTATTCGAATAAAAATATACTAACTTTACTTCAGTCGATAGTTATTTCAATGTATCATGAATTAATGAAAATTATTATTAAATGTTTAATATTAATTTTAGTACTTTATGAATGCATGAAATTAGTATGTAATTGAGAGGAATAAATACTTATGCTACTAATTTCCAATGCACTATAAACACAATCGATATCTCAATAAAAATTCCACGAATTGCCGTACGACTAAAAACCCGTCTTTCATACATTATCGTTTTTTCTCACGCATTAAAATCCAATCGATCGCATAAAAAAGTCTTCGCCGTCTATCCGAGCTTTACGATTCTTCATAAAGCAGTGATAAAAGTCTGTCGTTGTCTGCCCCCCCCCCCTCTCTTGTCGTTTAAGCGACCGCGACCCATACTTGAGGAAAATTGTGCACTTGGCCCAGTGATGCTCCTTCCCTCCCTCTCTATCAGTTTTCTCGCCTGTCTGACACGGCCATGTTCCTCCCACGGCATCCAGCAGACTTTTCATTTACGACGGGCGTATAAACAAAGTGAATTCAGCCCCGGCTGACGCGAATATTGCTCCCCCCAAGTTTATTTTTTATACGTTTTTATGACGCGCCAGTCCAGAGGCGTGCGCCAGCTCTTACTTTTCTAAATTCGTACGCGCCAAGAGTGCGTACTTGTAGTTTTCTCGCCGGGAGTATAAGTGTTTGGACAAGCTTTAATTGGGATTGTTAACGTTGATGAGCGGCGACGGCTGTGTATAAAGTGGCAGTAGCACTTTGATAGGGATTGACGAATCTAGTATTTGACAAGGAATAAAGTATTGATGTGGCTTCTTTCTTAATAATTGAACTCGCTATAGGCGAATGATTGCTAATAAAAATAATAAAAAAAGTACGTTTGAGAAACAAATTCTTTAATTAAAAATGTAACTTAATTAAATAATTACGATTTTTATATGCGCAGTAAGGTAAAATGCAACAGTATAAATGCAGTAACAAATTTACTTTTTCTGAAATGGCATACAAACGTGATAAAAAAGTTTGTCTCAACTTTTCCGGCTTTCAGCAACGAATGACTACGCATTTTTACAGTAGTAAAATCCAACATCTTGTTCTAAAACACCTCATAGTGTAAAAAATGAATAAAATTGCATTAAATGAAAAACTCGTATTGCTTCATTAAACGTTAAAATACATTAATAATTACAATAATAGTTCATTCATCTCATCATTCATGTCGTTATCATAAATAATTCTATGACATATCACAACTAAATTATTCATATAAAAATATAAAGATAGCAATCTCTTTTAAATAAATGCTTTTGCGTTTATCTCTACATTGCAAACCCAATTAGGTGCAAAATAAAGAAAGTACCAACAAAGCTACAAGAAAGATAACTAAAAGTTTCACCAAGAGCGAGAGTTGCGCCATTTCAATTAAACCGCACTATAAAGTTAGCAGCTCCCCTACGCAAATAAAACAAAAACCCAAGCACCGTTAAGCAATCAAACAAAAGCTGAGCAACAATTAAACGTTTCTCCCATACGAACAAGTATTACGCAACGGAATCGAATCGCGCCAATTCCCCTTTACAACTGTTTATAACTTTGGAGTTCATCGCTGAGTTCACCATCTTGGAACGTAGTTTACATTCTCCAGGTGCATCGTGAACACTTACTAAAATCCGAACGACTGACTATACAATTTCAATCCCGGCGGGGATGATTTTGTCTGCGTAAGACGCTCACGGAAGCTTATAAAAGTGAATGGGAGGGAAGGAAAGTGTTGTGGCACGAAGAGATGGGACGAGTGAGATTGGTGTGGGTCATACGAGGTGGAGTAGTGTGGACGAAAAATGATCATTCCACTCTCGCCAAGCTGCTTCGCACGAAGCTGAAAATGCTGACTAATGTTGCAAACTGCGAGGCCGGAGATAGTGATACAAAGTAGTCGGGAGTTTTTTTGCCCATGTGCCACCTTTCCCGGACTTGCGCTCGCTTTTCTTGAGATTTATAAACATGCAAAGCACCTAAAATTGTAAAGAATTCAGTGCTATAAATTTCACGCTTGAGTGTTCGTGCTTTAGAAAGAACTGCATCGGAGCTGGTATCTTAATAATAAGTAGATCGAATATATGGCTAGCTTTATGTGTTTTTCTTTTCAGAGAAATGGAAAAAATGTCGGATTCAAAGCATTATAAAAAATGAATATTTTCAGATTTTTGTTGCTTACAACCTTTACTTTAACAATTTTATACGACGCGGAATCATGTACGAGCAAAACGAGCTTATTTCTAAACCAACTTGACCATACTTTTTATTCCAAATACCGGTAAAATAAATTATTCCTATCCAAACAATAACTACGCCGAATAACCTTCCTGTTTGCCCTGCGCTCGCTAAAAAAAATCTCGAGCTCCAGCATCTTTTGCAAATGATAAAAGTACACATTAGCTATTTGCAAAAGGAATTATCGATCTAGATAAAAGGCCGTGAAAGCGAGCACGAGATATACAACATTTTTCTCTCTCGCTTCATATATTCATTCCTATAGTCTAATGCTTCGCTTCAGCTTAACCTTTTTTTTCTCACGGCTATGCTTTTTGTCTTTTGTCTTGCAGGAAAAAGGATCAGGATCCGCAAAGAACGGAAGCTGGCCGAGCGTAAAAAGCTGCTCGAGATATGTGCTAAGCGTATGTAAAGATGTGTGACGCGTGATTTGTCCCCTTTTTCATATATACAACAGTGCTTTGAAGAGATTGAGAAACTAGATTATGCGCATGTCCTTTTCTCCTCAGTTTTTTGCCTAACTTTTTGCCATTGCGAGATGGCTCATCTAACAAAGTGACCTTTCCCGTGATTTTTTTGAATTTTATAAAACTTAAATCCACGTTGACTACGGCCTTTTGAACTTGTAAATCAACATTAAAACTTGAGTTTATCCAAGAACGACTACATTATTCAATCTTCGACACATCTTCCAAATCCGCAGAATAAATCAAACACTCGCATAAGTATAAATACAATTTCACGTCTCAAGAGACTTCCCTTTTTTTGCTTCGCACACTTGGATATACAATCGCGACACCAGATGGCAATGAATGAGCTTGGGAAAAGTCCACCTGATCTCTAGAATAAGTTGGCAGAGAAGCTCGTAAACCTTGATATGCTCTTGATCCTACTATATATATATACTGACCCATTGGCGTGGAAAATTTTCAACCCCAGAGACATTGTATGTCATCGAGAATCCTCCCCCATCCGTGTGTGAACTACTCGCCATTGTGTGCGTGTGTGCATGCGTCACGCGACGACATAACTCCGCGGACGTGCATCTATTGTGAGTGCAGTCTCTTGTCCAGGTACAGCCTGCATCGAAATGAGTTTGTCGTTGAATCCTTTTTATATCGTCGTAACAAAATTGACACTCCAATCAGATTTTAAAGCAGAGTTTGATTTTAAATTGTTCAATGCAAACTTTAGATTAATACAGTGAATTTGAATATTTGGTAAGTATAAAACTATATATTTTACGCGAAATAATTGTTATTGCATCGAAATAATCAATTTTGGCACCGGCAAAACGAAAAGTTACATTATGAAGGTTCAGTAAGTGGAATCGGTAATATAAAGTTTGGCGTGTATCGTAGTGTCTATAGTTCCCCTAGTCTCGCGTGCGTAACAAGTTTGTTTATGCCGTTGCTTGTGCCACCAGGCCAGGTGAAGCAGTAAAACTGATTCGTTAATGAACCTTCGTGCTTTTAGCGACCCGTGACTATACATATTTTTCGGGGCTACACGTTGTGTGCTTATGCTGTACAAAGAAGACATTGTGAAAAAAAGTGTGACTTTCCTTCTTTCAAAGTATTTTTTTTTAAATCGCTTTTTTATACGTTATACATTGCGACGATTAGCGAAAGGATGTATTTCTAACGAAATTATAGGGTAGAGCGTTGAACTTGAAAATCTGACGACCGTGAGAACGGACAGCATTCTGTATTTTTAACTTAGGTCCAAACTCAATAATAGTTTGGTATATTGCAACCAGGAAGGGCAACCACTTTATATTATTTTAAAAGTCATATTCTTGTTTACCTTTCGTGTTATATTTTTCGACGGAAACTATAATGATTTCCTTTTAATACTGTTTTTAAATCTACAATTGCTTACAAAACAATGTTTAGCACAGAAAAAATGCGGAAATCGCGTAATACACATAATTGTTACTTCAAACTTTAACAGAACAAAAATGAACTTCGCAGCTCGATTAATTAATTATCACACAAAATTGGATTAACTAAAGTCTTAAGTCAGTATAACTTAAGCTAATTAATTTGCTCTCGCTTGCAAAGGCTTACTTTGAACTCCGTATTACACAGAAAAAAAAAAATTAGTTGCGACAGCGATGTAGTTTTTGCTAATCTTCATTTAGGTGGATCAGCTAAATTTTTTGCAGTTTTAGCGTTATATTTAGCTGTTATTGAAGCAGTCGTTTCTGCAGCAGTAGCTAAGAGGCTTAGCTAAACCTAATTTAGGTGGTTTAGCAAAAAATATTGGTAACACTAGCCATTATTTTGGCTATAGCAGCGCCATATAAATGCAATTTATCAA
>UELV01081923.1:0-17903 GCA_900490015.1 Megastigmus stigmatizans
TACATATAGATAGATACGTATGGCCGCGGCGCAGCTCCAAGGGACTCCAAGTGTATCTGTGTGTCTGTACACTCGGCCAACTAAATTAAAATACATCGGAGTTGCGTTCCGTCGGCTCTCCCCAGACCATGAAAGAGCCCTTATATATGCGAGATCTTGTCTCTATTTATCCTCAGTTTTTCACTTTCTCTCACCGAAGATGCTCTCTATCTCCCTGGCGCGTTATATACTTTGTTCTTCTGCTTTTTATCCCTCCGCATGTCATGCGCGACTGAAATAAGCGACAGCGTATCGGTTATAATGAGGGATGTTGTCGCGAGATAATGAAGAAGGAATATTTTGCATGACTGGAGTAACAGATAGGTTGGATGCACTTTTTCTGTTGTTGCGAGAGGAGCTTTTTTACACCCTCTGTGTTATGTGAGGGTAAATAGGTTGCTTTTCCTACGACTGTTTGGAAAGGATTCGAAAATATTTCTGGTAATTGTGAGTTTTATGAGCTGGCGAAATTGAAGAATAATCATAGAAAGTCTGTGATAATAATTACTTATTAAAAAATTGAATTTCAAAGGAAAGTACAGTAATTTAACTTATCAATATACTGAGTAAGTCGTACGACATTATGCTCCATTGAGCCGTAAAATCTGTATATGTCTTAATGCTCTTATCCGTGTACATTTGATGACTCTGATGACCTGCATGATACTCGGCGTATCTAATGCGGTTGTACGGTTTGTTTGTCGAGTCTCCTCAAATAAGCTTGAAACTAGATGAATCACTTGCCCATGTGCTGGTCTAATTGTGATAGATCTGAAACAAGTAGAAATAGTAAAAATATTGTAAAAGTTATATATTGTGCGTCAGTTGCATTATTATTAAATTATATACGGCAGTATTCAGGTATTGGAGATGCATTATCTTATCGTACATTATGACTGGTTTTAATCATTATGCCTAATTCGGTACATTCCTTTCTTTTTATTCTTTATAACTATTCTGCATGACACTGATTCATTTCCTTTATTGAAATTTAATTTGTTATTTTTACAGCCGATTTTAGATATTATAACACTGTAAATAAATAAGTAAATTGATTCCCTTTTACATCACTTACCTTTTTATATCCATATAACATCTCATTAACTATGCATTCTTCCTCGTTATTCGTAAAATATTGACAAGATTTTCTTAAATTGTACTCTGGCCATAAATATTTTAATGGCAAAGATATCCGGTCCACCTATTAAATTTCAATATCAGTATCAAACCTTAACCATATATTATTTAAGGAATCAATTGCAGCCCACTAAGAGATTTAAGAATTAACAAAAATGGATATCTACTTTTTTCAGTGCCTTTAGTTATTAAAACACATATGTGTTAGAGATACAATACTTTGACGAATCGAAACGAGCCTAAACCTTCGTATTAAAATTAATTTTATTCAGTAAGAGACATTCCGAAAATGTCACATCACACTTCCTTCTTTAAGTTGGCCAAATCAATAATTATTGGTCCAATTCAGGGTAAGGAGCCACCACAGACGTGGATAACTATGAAACCAATATTATTTAATTCAATAACTAAGATGATTGTTAGGTAAAAAATATTGAATTTCATTAAATAAGATCGAACTATTCATAAATTTTTAATTTTATCTTGAAATCAATCGTTTTTGTACTTCACAACAGGTACATTAAATAATCGAAATCATATAATATATATATATATATATATATCGCAATCATTCACAATTATATAACATATCAATCGATTAAAATACTTGAAAATATAGTTGAATTATTTCAAACACACTCGTTCCATATTGAATAGAGAAATAAGTAATGCGTTCAATCGGGTTATTTATCGGGTAGCAGCCTTTACGCATGTATCGGGAGAGAGAACGAGCGAGAGCAGCAGCAGCAGCCCATAGAAGCGAAGAATGTATCAGTATAAAACCCATCAGCCGGAATAATCGATGAAGCGTTATATCGCTGTCTCCTTAATTATGCATCTCTCTCTCTCTCTCTCTCTCTCTCTCGATGCTCACTTCCGCCCCCCGTCCCCTCTCCGGGTTGCGAGAAAATGACATTAATACGGCAAGCCGCCGGAATCGAGATTATCTCCCTTATGCGCGTTCAATCTGCCCCGGCAGGGAAAAGAAGTCCGCGTGAATTTTTAAGGCAAGACAAGCGCCTCTTACGATTGGTATCGAAGGCTCTGCAATGTCTGCCTCTCACCCTCTCTCTCTCTCTCTCTCTCTCTCTTTTTTCCGCGCTACTCTCGAATGGATCTGGGCGCCAAGCGATTACCATCCTCTCCGCTGCTTGCCTCCCATTTTTCCCCTCCCTCCAACCTCTAGTCCGGGGGGCAAATCGTTGGAATATTACACTGCCGATACGCGTCTTGTATGTTGAAAATCCTAGACGGCCCCAAGCGAACGCAATCTATATTTGACGTCGCGCGGCCTATATATATATATGTGTGTGTGTATCCTATGTGGGTGATTCCGCGTTGAATCGCCTGATTCCGGAATTTTTTAAATCCGAGAGCTGTGATGAAAAATCGAAGTCACACGAGACCCAAAGATTAAGATTTTGACGAATGCTTTCTGTATACGGCAATTTGAGATTATATTTGTTTGATTCGGAAAGCGACCTTAGTCAAGAATAGGTAAATTTTGAGATGAGAATTCAATAAAATACAGAATAAAAAGTGAATAATTTAAATAATCTACATTCTACTGTATTTCGCACTTTATCTTGCACGTTAAAAAGCCGATATGTGCATTATATTTTTATTAGCTCTCTGACGTAAAAAACACTTAAATATCGAATACAAATTGCCAAAAAACATACTCCGTAACACCAAAGTCAATACGCAAGCTTTTGAATATTCAAAAACAGAAAAAAAAAGAAAAACAAAAATCCATAAAGTATTTTTTATTTTGAATCCATAATTGTAAAAGAGACAAAAGTTGTCATCTAAATGGAAATACGATGCCAGAGGAACGTTTGACTATCCGTCGGAGCGGCGCGCTTTTAAATAGTTTTGCATAATTTTCCTAGAGCAACACTCGCAACTAACAAAGTTCAAACGATCGCGAAATTGTCGTGTTGCACAGCGATTCGGGCGCGTAACAGTCCATATATGCACATACATAAGTACAACAGAGTCGAGTCGAGAGAAAGAGAGGGCAAGCTAGCGGGACCCCTATTACCACGTTACTCTCTCGCAGTAAAACGAGGCCGTTTTGCACTTGATACCGACAGTAGTTTGTATAGCGGCATAGCGAAGTTAAAGGTCGAATTCGGGTCCGCGCTGCACACGACGTGCCGGCCCGCATCGATTTTTTAGGGGAAAAGTACCTTATATAGCCCAGGCGCGAGTTTGGCTTCTCCGACCTCTATACAAAAGACATGCGCGCCTACTCCGAGGAATGATAGTTCGCACGCGCTTGCAAAACCTTCGGCCGGAAATACACACACCCTACCACTTATTACATTTAAAAATTTACCTCGCCAACTTCCCCGGCTGCAGGGAGAGGGGAGGGGGATGTTACCCTGCGGCTTTGAAAGTTTTAGCTCTCGCGCGCCCGCGCCGCCTCGGATAGTCCATTTTTTTTGTGGCGGTGATAAATTTTTGGCCATAGCCGCGCGCGCAAGATTGAAATCGACTTTTTGCTGCTTCAAGTATTTAGGGGCGGATCCATGCTGACGATCGGGCTAACTCTACCGGAGAGCATAATCGATGGATATTAATTGTATCGTGCGGGAATTATTGATGGCACTGTGTGTTTGATCTCGCGTGTGTTAAACCATTTGAGTATGATTATAAACTAGCCATTTTAGTATTTTATGCTATTGCATATAGTCCTATATAAAATCAAGGATTCCTTTGGATGGCAATTGTTCTTAAACATTCAATTATTGACAAAGTTCCTATTATAACGTGTAAAAATAAGTCAATCCTCGCTAATTATCAAGAACGAGATCATCCAGTACATTATGTTAATCACAGACGCTAACGAACATCTCCCTCCGATTTTTCCTGTGTCAATAGATGAACATATATATCCACAGAGAGAGAGAGAGAGAGAGAGAGAGAGAGAGAGGGGGAGAGAGAGAGAAAGAGAGACACCTCACAGCTACACGTATAATCCGAAACAATCTTGGTTAAGCAATGGGCCTCTCGGCTTCCATAAACGAATTAAATCGATCGTACACTCCCACAGCCAAGGGAGAGAGAGAGAGAGAGGAAGAGGAGAGGAGTGGAGTATTTGCATTTCTAATCAGCGGCCTCGGTGGCAGTGCCGGCGGCTTTCTCGCCTTGCGCGTTTTGCGCGCGCCTCCTCTTCGAAGATACAGAAGGGATATAGGGCTCGTGTCTTCCGGCCTTTAATCAAAATGCAAGCAAAAGCGTCCTGAAGAAAGTTATATCGGCGCCCGAGTGAGTTAGTTCAGCGGGTGTATATGTAGGTACCACCGCGCCGCAACGGGATTCACTTCTTTGCTGAATGAGCGCAAGTGCAGAGAGAGATAGAGTCACTAGTGTTTGAGTTTCGTTTTATTTAATATATAGTTGAGAACGTGGTGGATTCCAGCTTTGGATGAGTGGGTGTATTTAGAGAGATACGAGTAGCTTTTATTTGTAAGGGTTGTGATGAATGGAATTTTAATTTTCGACTAACTTCAGGATCGGGGGTGTTGGGGTGTTATTTCGAGTTTTCAACGCATATTCTGTTGAGAATAAAACCAATTGTGTTTATAAATTGAGGATGAACCAGTAAAGTAAATACTGGGTCACTTTAAACAATTTGAGTCAAAAATATTCAAAAATGTTTTTTTTTTTTTTTTTAACAATTGTAATAAAAACTGGTCATCGTCGAGAAAAAGTTCAATTTCAGAAAATACATAATTAATTGTAGTTCTCAATTTAAATAGAATAAAATATAAACCACTGTTGCGAAGCTGGTAAAACATCACCCGAATCCTACTTCTGAAAAAGGGAAAAATCGAGAACAAGCAAGTGGGAAAGAAGAATGAAAGATTTAGTGGTACAATGCTGTGCAAACCCTTTCTCTTTTTCTTCTTCGAAGTCTCCACTGCATCCACACACGTATATTCCGTCCAGCACAGCACCGTTAAGTCCGTCAGAGAATGTTAATATTTGACCAAGAATTCGTACGGAAGATATACACCCACACATACACTGTCAAAAACCAACTTACAAAATCGCTGCGCGTACACAGACCCACGCGCATTACAATTTTAAAAGGTGGCACTGTACAGCAATTTTTTTTTCGTGAATAATCGCGCGCTACTCTCTCGTTTCTCTTTATTGAATTTGTTGTTGAGCGTAATAACTCGTTTCTCAGCTATTGTGAATGAGGGGAAGGTTCATATTCTTGGTGCGAATGCGTCACTTGCATCGCATTTTAACTTGTTCTTTTTTTTTCTATAGTTTTGAAAAAACTGCTGTCCATTCATTGACACTTAGCTTTCCCAAATTTATTAATATAAGTTACTATTTATATAAATATTTATTTATTATATATATAAATAAATTAAACGACAATAACCTGATCTTTAAAGCTTATATTTTTAAAAATAACACATTAATTAAGCAAGAAATCTTAATGAATAGAAAATAGATTTTTATAAAGTATGTCAGTTTTTCAACTGGTACTGCTAAGTACTTGAAAATTTAATTTCACAATTCATGTCAATAATAATAATTCTACTTTGAAACAAAATTTTAATAAAAAATTACAGTTAAGCAAATCAATAATAACCTAACTTTTAAAACATGTATTTTTAAAAAGTAACGGGAAATACACAATAAATTTTATTAAGTATGGTTTCAAAGTGTAGGTAACCAATTAGCTATATTAATATTATTACTAAATATATTGAATTTAACACAAAAATCATGTGTTTTTAGGAAAATTATTTGCCCAAAACCTTTAATTATCAGTCGTGTTTGCACTCTGGGAAAAGCCAGGCAACACTGTAAATCCAAGCCCAAGAAACTACTACTATTATCAGTCTCGCGAACTAAGGAACAAGAGAAGAGAGAGAGAGAGAGAGAGAGAGAGAGAGAGAGAGAGAGAGAGAGAGAGAGGAGAAAAGCGTCGTCACCAATTCAGCTAATAAACACTAATCCAATAGCCGAAGTTCCGGGCTCTCAGGAGGGGGCGTCCGCACGCCGCAGCGCTAATTATTTCTCTGCGTTAATCCAACGGCGCATGGCGAGCTCGCACTGGGCTTCCGCACATAGCGGTAGTACGCGAAGCCCTCGAGGCGTCTTTTATAAAATTTCAGAGCTCAACTATACACACACACACTCACAAACACACAGGCACAGGCAAATGCCTTATCGGTATCTATACGCGAAATGCCACTGCTGCTAGTGGCCTGGAAAGAGGAGGGGAGACCTATCCATCAAGCCGCAAAAGAGGAGGCTAAGGAACGAGCCCCGGAAATCGATCTGTCTTGCGACGGAAGTCGCGCGTTTCGCGAAAAGAGAGAGGGGAGGGCAGAGCGAGAGAGAGAGAGAGAGAGAGAATGAGAGAGAAAGCTTATTTCGTGCGGACCGATTGTTAGGCTCTGTGATCGCTCGCTTTTGGCTGCAAGAGGGCAGACCGCTCGCTGCGAGAGTTTGTTACGGAGCCGCTGCAAATTGGATTTTTGCATGAAATGCTTAGTTTTCTTATCATTTTTATTCTATTTTTCAACTAGCAATTTTTAGATATTTGGGCTGTCTCGAGCTTCGCCCGGGCAAAAAACGTCCCATGCGGTAAAAAGCCAACTTACCCCACACTTGTTGAAAAGTATTATTTGATTGTAAAAACAATTGCTGAACTTTCGTGAAAATCCAGTACTCGAACGATTAGCCTCTGCTCTTGTAACTTTGTTAATACTATAACTGCACGCAACATAAAATAGGTCATGAAAGCATGACGTCAAGCTCAAACTTATTTTTACGAATTTGATTGCGTTGTTTCAATTTGGCATTCATGAAATTCACACCTTCATTTTTGAGTAAATAAACCATTTAAGGAGGTGTGAAAGTCAATTAAAATTTTCAATTTCCTGCCTTACACTTTACCGACTGAGAAGTATGGAATTTCTATGAATTAAAAAATACTTTAAACGAGCTAGCATGCTCGCTACACTCACAGCATGAAATTATATATAATAGATTTATATATAATTTAACGTTGCGAGCGTATATCGTCAAAAGTATATACACAGCCACACATACCCACACACACTCATACACACAAAGTGGCGCCATCGGGCGGTGAGGCTAAGTACTTATCGGACCACCCTCGTACATATATATACATATATATATATATATATAGGTAGTGGGTCGGAACTTTTGAGGCCGAAAGAATTTTGGTAGATATAATTTTAATATTATATATACTTTAAATTATACAAATCCCAAATGCAACTACACTTTGTCAAAGTTTCAAGTAAATATTTCAATAACAACTTCAAAACTTCTTGTTTCATACTACATAAGTAGATTAGTTCCAAGAATAAAATTGTTTTAATCTTAAAAACATTTTCATTTATAATTTAATGCTTCGCTTAACTGCATGCTCTGTGCATAATACATGCATGCGTGTTTATAAGCAGTGAAGTTTAGAAACCTATCGGAGGATTTAAAAAACGTAATACATTTTAGAACACGCACAAATAATTTTTAAGCACAAATCACGAGTATCCTAAAAACTAGTATAAGCAATGAGTGAAACCGAATGTATATATTTGTCAAATAACCTGTACCTGTCCACCTAATTCATGTAACGGAATTTCCTTTTATTTTCCATGTGCAAATATCGCATCGCCCCTAAAAAATCAATTCCTTCATTCCGCATGTGCAAATATATATATATATCCACAGGATTATTTAAAGAATTCCTCTGTACCCATTGCAGGTACAACGGTGTTTCACTGCTTCAATAACAAAACAGTATGGCCCTGTGGTATATATACTGGCACACACCCTTTGCAAACCTCGTAACAAAGAAGCGACTTTCAAATCTTCGCGCAGCCTCGATTTGGCTCGGCAACAGTTTCCAAACTCGGCCGCGTGACTTTGATCGCGGAGAAAGCTCCCTGTACAAGTGTAAGCAGCGTGTCACGCGAGCTCCTGTATTACTGCACCAACCCACACACACACACACACACTCACGCGCGCGCGCGCACACACATACAAACGAGAGCTTTCGGTTAGAAGCACGAGCTTTTACCGCTATAGTTGGCTCCCGGAGAGAATAGGGAAAATTTACACGAGGTATATACAGCCACCGACTGCGAGCACTGCTGCAGCTATATACGTGTATAACATGTGTGTGTGTGTGCGTGTGGAGGCAGAATTCGCCACTATTGGGTCGACTAATCGATTGACCTTAATTTCAACACTCGAGAGCTCGGCAGAGCTACGTACAATTATTATGGAAATCCGGAATTACGGCCGCGAGAAAGCCAAACGGCTTTCGGTGGGGGCCCCCGTGAGAATTCCCTCGATTTAGTTATTGTCTACTAATACGACTCGCGCACCCCCAAGTGTCGATGCTACTTACTCTCATCATATATATATATATATATATACACATGTACATGTATATACTTTCTTTCTTTAGGCTATTTTGGACCAACTGGCGGCTAAACTTACGTCGAGTGGAACAAATATCTATCTAAGTTGTGCCTGCACTCTGTGAATGTGTATACTTGGTTAAAGTTCGAGCTGTGCCTGCGTTCATAAGGGCAAGGAAGGGGAGTCACGATGCGCGTATATACCGCTCAAACCCCGTCCGACGAGTTTATGTTTTGTTTGTGAAATGTTGTATTTATGTTCAGAAATTGATCCGTCTATTTTTGATGAAGTAACGCGAGTAAGCGGTGAGGGGATGGAGTTGATTACATGCCACGCGCTGGTGTGTATACGCTTTAAAGAGGAGCGCTTCCGATTAATTATGCATTGTGATATTAAGAGTCTTGTGCAATTTCGCCCTGATGAACTTTAAAATATGTGGAAACGAGTATCGATGCTCTTTATAATTCTGGATCCGACCCTTGCACTTTTATGAAAATTTCAAACGTAAAACTTGTACCTCGTTAACGGATTTTTTTTTGTGTGAATTCTAAAATCAAATAATATTTTCTGCGATTGATACAAAAATATTATTTTCACTTAGATGTATAAGTATTAATGATATGTGTATTTTACACACAAGTCGTTGAAAACTTACAAAAATGTAAATGAAATTTTCATTATAATTTATATAAATATCTTCAATCTGAGCATCGCGCATAGTTTTTGAAAGACTTGTCATCACGATACCCCGAATTTCTAATTTTTCTCCAGCCAACACATAAAAATTTTCGTTCTAACCTAAATTTCTGGGAGTAAAAAGTGGAGGAGCCAAAACGCTGCTTCCATTTCTGCGTAAAGGTACAAGTTTTAATATTAGGTGGAACGTGGAAGAGAAGGAAAGCGGTATGACAAAAAAGAGCGGGAAACCAAGCACGAAGCTCGTGGGGACGAAGTAGAAAAGAAAGAAGAGCGTATACGTGGTGGTATACGTGCGAACAGAAAATCAAAAAGAGATAGATATATAGAACAAACTAAAGGGATGCGCGAGAGAAAGAAAGAAAAGAGAAATTTTTACATGTAATTAAAATGAATATTTGCGCTCTTGAACATCTGTCGTGCTTTTCCGATCTTTTTGCGAATACGGTGTGATTTATTATTATTTTTTTCTTTTTTTAAATTCAATGCATTTTTCGATAGCGCGAAAAAAATGGACGCGACACGATGTTATATTGCACGTAAGCTGATTGAATTTTTTCACGTCCAAAATTTAATTCTATTAGTAAAAAGAATGTTATAAAAATATTACTATTTGAGAAACTTGGAGGCAGTTATTGAAAAACTTTTCATTCGAATATCTTTCTTTTGCTATTTTCGTAAAACAGTGTGTACAAAAGTATTTAAAGTTAATATAATGCAGAAGTCTTAGAGTATAAGTTTGACTGGCACGAGTCTGAGAAACGTTCAAACAAAGTTTTGAAGTATATTTATTTTTTCAACACGGAATGTATTTTAAATCAAAATTCAAAGTTTTGAAAGTATAGTTTATCAATGTTGGCATACTTTTTTGATGAACTTTGCGCATTGCAATTTCCACGATAACATTAGCAAAGTTTTTATACTCTTCCTTTTGTTTTACATTACTTGTAGCTCTGTTAGAAATAACATCTACCGAAATTCCACGATACTCGAAGAGTCTCATAATGTTCAGTTTATTATCAAAATCGTAGTATTATATTTATCTCTTCTCCGATTTTTTATACACTTTAATAAATCTTTTGGTAGCCCATGAAACAAATAACAAACAAAGTAATGAATTAGGTTAATAACGTCTAATAATTTACACGAAAATGATTGTCTTTTTTTTTGCACTAAGCTTACATGGAGAAAAAAAGGAGAAGAAAAATCACAGCTGATTATTTAGCAGCAGAGCAGTAGCAGTGGCACTCCTCTCGACATTAATTTTAATATCAAAGCCCGAGTGGCCGGCAGTGAGTGCGGGGCTAAAGCGCCATAGACAAGGGAGAGCGAAAAGCGAGAGAGAGCGAAAGAGAGAGAGAGAGAGAGAGGCAAATAGAAGAAAAAAGTACAGAAGAAAGAGATGTGTGACGCAAGTAGGAGCTTCGCCAGTCCTCTCTCACTCACTCTCTCTCTCTCCCTTTTTTGTCCCACTCGTATGTGCTCGCGTCGCCCGCTTGTTTATTAGATTTTATTTTTTCGGCCGCAATTATTATTAGTAAGCCCGCGCGGATGCATGTAACGCGTACACGTGCCCACTGGCCCTGGAAAGAGTGCGCGAGCGAGAAAATTTCCGACTAAGAGAGAGTGAGAGAGCAAGAGAAAGAGAGAGAGAGAGAGGAGCAGTGAGAGTGAACTTCCTTTTTATCCGTGGGTGCTTTTGTAATTTATCGTCGCGCGCCAACCGAGCCGCGTGACAATTAATTATTCAGGCGTCCGCCTCTCTCACTCTTACTCGCCTGTTTTATTTCTCTTTCTCTTTATGATGTTTTTAGCTTCTCCTTTTTCGGATTACTGCATACAGTTGGCAGTGAAATTTCTATTCGCCGCTTGCTAGTACAGTGGAAAAGAGAGTAGGAGAGAGAGTCTATCAGTCACTCGCGGTTTTTTTAAAGATTAAGGGACCGAGTGTTTATCATTTTGGACTACTCTCGCGAACTATTGTCGAGGCTTTAATAAGGGAAGCGCGCGATCTTGTTTGCTCTGCTGGAAATGTTTCCGTTACTTTGAGAGATCTTTAAGTGGCTTTTTCGGCAGGCTTTGCCGTGGGTAGGCGACTTTTTTTTCGTATTAAAAGATAATATTTGTCGTGCGGTGTGAATTAGAATTAAAAATTAAGTGGGTGTATTGATACCTCTGACGCGATCTTTGACGCACTTGACTTTACCTTAATTCCTTATTGGGGAAAGTTATCTTGTTGAGATACTGAATTGATTAATAAAAATTATTAATAACTATGTCTTCTCAAAACTTTAACAGGTTTCAATGTCTAAGCATATCAATTGTATCTTTCCTACTAATTAGATTTTATTAAATTTATATATTTTCTCAGGTTTCGCTCCTCAAATATTTTGATTATAAGTGGTATAAAGTATTTTATAGAATGAAATACTGGAAAATCATAATTCTTTAACCGAAATATCCAAACACGTGTATTTCAACCGCATAAGCCACAACAAATAATTTTGATAACTGTAATGCGGAGATACTCAAATGAAAACAATGGTAAAATTCAGGTTACGAAGGTATTCAATAAATAATTTTAGTGAAATTTTTATACAGTTCTGGTTTATTTATACATCGCTTATACATTATATACAATTTTTGTTTTAAATAAAGCATCGTGAAGTCGTATAAAGTTTTTTCCATAAACGTTCCAAAACAATCGGGCCAAAATTCACCCCATGCACGATTCACATTCACAAAGCCGCGGCAAGCCCTCACGTTCAGAACATTCACTGCTTAGAAAACGCGTCGAACTTTGAACTTCTGTACCCAGTCTTATAAGCAAGAGAGAGAGAGAGAGAGAGAAAGAGAGAGAGAGAGAGAGAGAGAGAACATTTCTACTAGATTCATGGTATTATAGGACGAAAACCGGCGCGGCACCGTAAATAATCGAGAAGTAAGGAAGTAGGCAGCAGCGTGGATCAGTTGGTCTCTCCACTCGAGTGGGAAAGAGCATAAGAAAGAGAGAGAGAGAGAGAGAGAGGAGGAGGAGGAGGAGGAGAGTCGCTCACGGAGAATAATGAAAACGACAGAAGGCGAACTATAACCTGATTATATTGCTGTTTTCATAACGTCTGCAGCGAAACGCTGAATAAGTGGAACGAGCGGAATATAAATTTATTAATATCCGATTCTCTCTTGTCGCTTTCTCACTTCTCCGCCGCCGCCTATGCTCCTTTAATAATTTACGGTGTCTCGTGAATTATTTCGCTTAATGTATGCTCCGGCTTTAGCACACACTTTCGCGATATTGCAGCTTATCGAAGGAAAAAGTAGCCCGCGAGAATTAGTGGGATATTTGTGATTTAATTATGATTTGGTCGCCAAGGAATAAATCATGGTATACGATTTCGTACGCATTTGACTTTGAAAAATGGTTCATAGCTTGACAAATTTATGTACAATATCTTATACAAAATGAATAATGAAAAGAAAATTTTAAGTCTGAAAGATTTGTACGCTTTCTAGAGAATCTTTGAAGACTTTTAGGTCGCATCGATGAACTGACTCATGCTCCCTGTGCAGTCAGTGTGTCTATATAGTCATCGGTCCAAGGAATGCATCGAGCGCCGGATGTGTGAGAGAGAGAGAGAGAGAGAGAGAGAGAGAGAGAGAGAGAGAGAGAGATAGAGAGAGATGGCGCGGCTCGCAATAGATATAAAGTACACTGGTGTAAGATGCACTTGACCTCGCTCTCCATAGCCCGACTAAGATGCATACACTCTCCTTGTGCGAAACAAAGCTCCTTCAATGTCCACCGAATCCATCTGTTCCAATTGTATTCTCTCCGCGCTACTCGAGCCTCTCTTTTTTTTGTCCTCTTGAATTCTTTTGCATCATTGTCCCCGGAATTTTATTATAAAATACGAGGCATTTAATTGTTTTCATAAGACTTTTAACGTTGAGAGAGAGAGAGAGAGAGTGTACGAGAAAGATGAAGGTTCAGCACGTATATGATGTTTTACGATTGAATGCTTGTTTTATGATCTAGTTCTCGCGTGAGGTATTTTTATCAATTTTTTTTCGAATCAAAGTTTTTACTCTCGTTAAAATCTATTTTCTAGGGTCATAGTTTTATAATGCACGGAAATACGGATATCGCGCTTTAAAAATTGTGTTTTGAGTAAAATGAAAGGTACAAATTTAAAGCGATTTTAAGTATGAATAACCATGCAGATGTAACTTGATAGATTTGGAAGTAAAGTTGATGAAATTTCGAACTGAAAAAGGGTGAATAATTCATTTGAAGCATGAAAATGCAGTAATTCAAATGAAGCATAAAACTTTAAATAAAATATTAGAATCGCTGATCAAAGCACAAATCAAATGCAAAAGCGAATATACTATAATTTAGCAGTCGCACTTTCGTGGAAACTTTATAATAAAAAAAATCCAATGATATGCTTCTATTCTCACCTGGGCTCTACAAGGAAACGCTACCAAATTAATCTCTATTCCAGGAAAAATCTTTTGCACAAAGTTCACAAGGAGAGATAGCACAAACAATATTCCATCGATAAGAGAAAAGAGTCGTCCGATATTAGTTCGCCGAAGATTGTGTATAAAGTACAAAGGGACACTTCATCTGACGCCACGGTGTCGCTTTGCTGCGCCCTTCCCTTACTTTTTCTCGAGAAACATCCAAGGGCTTCATTGTTTTCAAGCTGCAATAAAATTGTCATCAATGAGAATGCTATGATACTGTTCGGACGGGATAAAAGCCACCCATGGTCCATGAGAGATAAGGAATTAGTATACATTTGCAATGCAGATGTTGTGCGCGAACGTACCATTTACATTTTTATTTGATCCCAAGCGGATTGAGTATTATCGCTTTTTATTGTAAGAAACTGTAGCTAAAAATTTGAACATAGATTGAATTTAAGTTAAACTTAATTATCCCGTTATAAAGAAAATAAAGAAAATTTAAATTAAGTAGAATTTATTAATTATAATAATCTATAATAGAACGCAAGAATTTATACTCATAACCACTACTATTATAAGATGCACTGCTTAAGAAGTATACAGTTTCTTAATACCTTACATATAGAGTAAAAGGAGACGAAAGTCCGAATTCAAAATTTTAATTTTTCGATCACTAAAATGCCTGAACATTGGTGAGACTTGGTTTCTGCAAAATTTTGAATTCTGAAAGAGCCGAGTCTCGTAATTGCTACCTTCCTTTTGGAATAGATTTTTACTTCAGCCTACTCCTGCTAGATGGAAGCCGATTTTTCGGCTCCACTATTAAATATATCATTTTACACTATATAGAGAGCACAAAACTAAAATATCATTTGCGTCTAAGATAGGGTACTTGTCATCTTACTGATGAGCCCAGCAAGTAACCCGAGGCGAAACACATATTTCATTTCTAATTTATATACAATTATTATATTTAATTTAACTTTAAAATTAATCTTTTGTAATTTTCGTATGATCCTTCATTTTACTAGGACTTTCTTCTCCTTTTATTCTATATGTAAGGTATTAAAAAACTGTATACTTCTTAAGCAGTGCACCTTTAATAGTAGTGGTTATGAGTATAAATTCTTGCGTTCCATGATGATCAATAAATTCTACTTAATTTAAAATTTTAAGAATGATAGAGTCATTTGTATATTATAAAGAAAATTTACTACTATTATTTTTGAAAAAATGATTGTATAATTGATTGGAAATAATAAAGGGTCCTGAGCTTTATTGTACGTAGGACTAAACATCGTTCTATATTTTCGAACAACGAATATTTCTCAAAGTTGAAGCGCTTTAAGCATATCGCATTCACATGCTTAAAGGGAAACGTCGCGTATATACGAAAGAGCATGTCGCGAGGAAATGTCACGCAACACAGCACCGCGATAAAACTACGTCGCTTATATTTGCATGCATCCGCATTCCATAACGCAAAAATAAACTTAACCGAATAAACGTCGCTCTCAGACCGCTTGTATAAGCTTCTTGCTCGGCGCGTAAGTTGGTGTTCATAAAGTGTGTGCACGCCTTAACCAAGGATCTCTAATTAGTGTCTCGAGGCGATAAAACAATGAAGCGGCTCGCGCGCAAGTCCCTGAAGAAATGAGAGAGAATTTATACGCCGAGCCCAAAGGTGTAAATTGAAGTCGCGCGCGAGCACCGGCACAATGACAACTTTATTAATTGCAGAAAGGCCTAGTAGAGAGTGCGAGAGATGCACAGAGGCTCCAGCGACGACATGTTTTATTCTGAACCCGAGCACGTCTCTCTCTCTCTCTCTCTCTCTCTCTCTCTCTCTCTCTCTCTCTTTCTTCCACAAAAATACGCTCCACTCTCCATGCAGTCGCAGCAAGAGGAAAAGAAAGAGGCAGAGAGAGAGAGAGAGAGAGAGAGATGTTCTTCTATTTAAGTCATGTGTCTCTTTGAGTGGGTCTCGCGCTACTCACGTACGCTTTCTTCTGTAATGCTGTTGTGCGGCCCCCGTCTTCCTTCCCTCTCTTCACGTGAAATTATAATTAGATGTCACCTAGACGTCGTACTACTCCTCGTGAACGTTTGAGTCCACTTTTGAGAAGAGAGAGAGAGCGCGCGCGCAAGAGAGAGAGAGAGAATCATTATTTGGTACGAGAACTAGAGGCCGAGGACTTCGTTTGCCGGGACTATTACTCGAGTTATGAGAACAGTAGCTCGTAATATAATCTTGAATTAATTCGAGCTCCACTGAGTATGTGCATGTGCATGCAGCAATGAAAAATTAATTAAACGACTGCGATGTTTATCTGATACGTATTTCTTCTTTCTCGCGAAGCTAGGAAAGATGCATTTGTCCAGTTCTTTGGATGAGCAACGTTTAATTCTGTCATTAGCAGCGAGGATCTTTCATATAGAAAGATACTAGTTTTTAATCAAATTTTTATTAACTTTTCCTTCAAGTGAGGGGGCGAAAGTTTTTTGTAATTAAATATTGCTTGATGATCGAAATGATGACTTAGACTTCGTCCATTCCCACTAGATTCTGCTTTTTACTTTAATCTTGTGGGCATTCTCTTTTAATAATTTTTATTCACTAAATTACGAGGTATCTGTAGTGCGATTCCTCTAAATACTTCATTTGATTCTAATCCCATAATGTCCTCCTTTTCTGTTATCAAATGTTTGGGTTGAATTTGAGCAATAATGAAATTGAAAAGCTTTACAATACGGCAAATTAGCATTTGCTAGTTATAAAATTCATCCATTTAAAAAAATTTCTCTGTATATAGAGCGAACGCAATTTCGTAATGCGAGGCAAACGTAAATATAAAATAAAATTTTAATTTTGTTCCAATTTTCTGTACCTATTGGTCAAAGTGAATCGTAAAAAATCAAAAAGCATTTCTGTACTATGCAAAAACTAAACTTTATATTGCAGAGCCTTTTTGGTAAAATGTCTTGTTTAGTTTTATCTATTCCCATTTTTCTGCATTCATTTTTGTATTCAAACAATGGGTTTCAAACGCACTCCATGTATATGTACATATTACACGAGCGCTAAGCCATTTACATTATTTTATCTGCAAAAATTAGTGATCCTGGCTTAATCGCTAAATGCTTATATTATTTATCACAATATTCATTATTATAAAAATTTAAAAATGCTTATATAGCAATTTTCCAGTTGAATCGTCATCCAAAACAAAAAGCCAACGAATTCCCTACCAATCCACATAAAATCGTCACACTCGCCATCCAACTCCCCATTAACTATTCAACCCTTTCTTTCCCCGATACCTTGTTATACCTCGACACCTACATCCAATCACCCAAAGCGTATACACAACATCGTCGCCCAGCGCTAATTGTTCGATAAGTGTCGTAAAAAAGATCAAGCCTCGAGTCCTCCCCCCTCCCCTCTCCATATCCCCCTTCAACATCATAAAAGAAACATCGCGCGAGTCATCGTCCATCCGCAAAACCTCGTCTACGTACTCGCGTCGTCTATATCAAGAATCACCTCTCGGCCACTTAATTGTAAGCGTATAGCGCACCGCCGTCGCAGCGGCACAGGTACGTATTACACAATGGCTTTAAGAAGACAAATAGAAGTTCGGGAGATCATGACGCGGGATCTCGCGGGCACTGATTTAAGTCACTTCATTAGGAATATCTCGGCGAGACATTTGAATTTCCCCTCTCTTTCTCTCCTCGCGTGCCGCGCCCGCACAACCACAGCCCGAGCGAAATCTCTTCATTCGACCCTCCCACGGAACCACCGACCCAAGATGGACATGCATATACGTATATATATATACATATATATATACAGGTAGTCGTGAGGCTCGCGTGCGCCGAGTACGTCAAATGGAAAGGGCCGGAGGTTAGCTTGCTATGAGTGAGATGGAAAAAAAGTTGTACACAAGTTAGAGGCGAAATAAAAATAAAAGGGAACTGGGGGGAAGGGGGGCGTCGTGTATATACGGGAGGCGCGCGGGTTATAGCAGCTTGTCAAACAAATCCGCGCGGCGCCTTGTTCCTTTCTCGCGAGCTGTTGTGTGCGATCGTGTGTGTGTGTGTGTGTGTGTGTGTGTGTG
>UELV01081925.1:0-17149 GCA_900490015.1 Megastigmus stigmatizans
TCTCTCTCTCTCTCTCTCTCTCTGTCGCTTGCACCGCGCAGCACCCTTATCTCGCAGCGCTCGTTGTTTTAGGCCACTCGTCTTTTTTGGCTACTTCCATCTCTTCCGTTTCTTCCTCTCTCGTACCGCGCGAGACTGCATGATGTTTTATTCATTCCTGCGCGTTTCTATGCGGTCACTTTGACTACGAGAAGCTTTCGTGAAAAATAGTTTTGTTCGTGAAAGTCCATTGTTTTTTAACTTGTGTTATACATATTCCGATTCACAAATATGCTTGGTATATGTTCTTTTTTTTCATTGTAAAAACTTTCACTCGACGCATCTGGATTAATGCAAATCTTATAAGTACCTGGAAAGATCTGCTTTCTTATTTTTTCTTTTTTAATCGATTAATCAAACCCATGTGCAGCATTTGATAGTGTTTGTTTTTTACATTTATTCGTCTAAAAAACAATATTATTATTTATGTATTATTTTTTTTCATTATCAATTCAGAAACATACGCAAAACTGTGTTCAACCGATACAGCAATCGAAAAAGTTAAAACACTTATCAGCTCCAACTAAAAAAAAGATTGCGCTAGACAGAATTCAAAAGGGTCGAAACTAAGCAGGAAAGTAAAGCGCACGTGTCTGTAAAATCCCATGCGCTCACAGACTAGCGAGCGAGAGAGAGAGAGAGAGAGAGAGAGAGAGAGAGAGAGAAGAGGCAATCCCCGCGCATGTGCAGAGAAGCGAGGAGAGGGAAAATCATCGTATGCGCCTACCGGAAAAGTTTCATTTGCGCGGAATTGATGCGCAAATATTTCAGCGTTTACAGGGCATGCATACGTACACATACTGCACACACACTCTCTCTCTCTCTCTTATTCCGTTTCCCGCGTGAATTTTCCATCCTCTTATTACTTACTGCCGAGCGCCACCGAATTTTCATCGCTTATTATACGCGTCCGTATAGCCTGGTTTAGCCGCTAATGTGCTGTTCTCGCGGCTTAGAATATTGGGTTCGCGAGCGATAATACCGCGCCAAACACTTTCGGTCTCTTTGGATATATATATTCTCAGCATCGACGTTACGTACCCGGTTTCCTGTTGAGTTTGCAATTCTCTCTCGCTAATCCTATGTTGGTTCGAGTGCGCAAATGCGCGAACCGACAGCAATCGTACGAGGATCGCGGCTGAGCTTAGCGCAGCAGCGTTTCGTTCCGCAAACGAGAGCATTTTTCATCGAGCTCATACATCTCTGCATCGTCACCGAGCGATTTCGTTTGACGAAGATGCCGCGGTCCGAGTCAGACTCAACGAGCTCTCGTATATACTCTCGAAAAATCTTGTACTCTGCATATGCACGCGAGAGACCTGATGACGAGAGAGACACTATATAAGCAGACACGTGCGTCGTCGATTACGTCGGCGGACCAGCAGCGCGCAACAAAGCGCCAGCCATACGATACGCCTACTATTGATTATATATACATATATATCGTATACGTACAGGCTTGAATCGCGTATCTTCATCGCTCGGTCAGAGATTGTGCCGTCCTATGGACTTCCGGCTTCCGCGCGGGAGACCGACCGAGCTATAAGTATATACTCGACCACACCGCTCTCCTCTATACCTTCCTCTACATATCTCTCTCTGTCTCTCTCTTCCCTTATCTCGAATGAATTAAAGTGACTCGAGACGGCTCGACGGTCGCGCGCTCGCTCTTGTAGCGCAGCCGAACCAACGCTGCTCTCGCGCACACATGGATACGGACACAGATTCGTCGAGGGTTTGCTCAATATGTGCGAGATAGTTTGTTTTAGGCGGTGTCGATCACGTATAGGTTAATCGCGCCGAGAGAGAGAGAGAGAGAGACCTGATGCCGATAAGATAATAGTGCTCTGTGTGTTTACATTCTATTTTATTTTTCTTCTTTTATTCGCCGCGGTTATGTTCGATCTTTGACTGCCAAGATTGTTTACTAGCGATGCGCAATGTGATTCTTTGGTGATGTGTGTGTCGTGTCGTGTGGTTATAAAAAAATACTGCAGATTCAGAGTGTGTACCTATAGTGCAAGAATGTTTTTTTTTTTCAATTAATCCAATGATCGAAGCACAAAAGGTCTGTACGGTCAGTCCGCGGGTTATTTATTAATCAAATGTTAACGAGAGGTATTTATTATGCTCTCGCCGTATATATATATATAAGGTATAGGTATAATTTCTAATGAGCCACTAATAGGTCGAAATATACGTGGCGAGAGGGTTTATCTTCAGGCACGCGCGTAAATACAAGCTGCGATATAAATTAAGTCCGTTATCGTGGTTTATCAAGTCCTAAGTAGATTATGTATATGCGCTCACAATAAAAAGCTTTGAATAATACGAGAACGCCCGCAGACATTTTAAAACTAATACAAGTGTCTGTATATACGAATTTGTAATAATCCACACACGCGCACACGCAGGTGCGTATCGAGTTTCCAATAGAGCCAAACACACATACACACACCCGCACACAGAGTTAAATAAAACGAGCGAGAACACGTAACCCAAGCCTCTAAAATTTCGTACGATGCCGCCGCCGCAGCAGCAGCAGCAATTCCCTAATCCATCTGACGCAAAAGTCTCGGCTAAATACGTCATCCTCTATCGCGAGTTTTAAATTCGCCCAAAGCCAAAGGCCGCACTTGTACCCGCTTGTTACGCTACCTGTTCTATAACCTATATGCACGCGTTAAGCCAGAAATTTTCCACCAAACCCCCCCCCCCTCCCCCCCGCGAGGCACGAAAAGGGACAATAATGCTGTCATCGGTGCTGCTGCTGCTGCTGCTGCCTCCGCAATGTCGTCGCACGAGTGCACAGCAGCGGTAACAGCAGCTAACCAGCCTCTGGCGGCCTTTGGCAAACGCGCGGGCGTCGGTGCAACAGGTCTATCCGCTCCACAACACACACACACACACACACACTATACACGTATACACACGAGTTTACAACTTGCTCCATCTCTGTTAACGAGGTCCTTCGAGACTTGCATCTGCGGGCTGCATGTGCCAAAGTCTATAGCGACAGAGTCAAGTTTATACTTGCGATCTCGGATCTGTGTATAGCGCAATATTCCTCATCCCCCACTTTCGAGCTGTCACAGATTTTTCACATTGCATATCCACGGCTTTTCTTCTTTCACTTTCTTCTGAGCTATATACTGGCTTTTTTTTCTGTATTCGTCGCTTTACTTCGCTTTCGATGCTTAGAACTCTTCTTGTCTCTGGTGCTTGAGTCTATATAGCTAAAGTTTTCGTATTACGAAGGAAGACTATCGCTGGGGAAGCTTGTTTTGTTCGCTTCCTTTTTCGGGAGGGATGCGATATAGAATGGATTCGCCGAAGCGTACAATCATTTGAATGAAACATCAACATTTTTTGAATTTCCATCATCCGCGATGAGATGAATAATTGTGCAATAGGTTGTCGTGTTCCGTCATTATTAATAGAGTTCGATTCATTAGACGTGTGTCTGCCGGCACAAAGACAAATATTATTGTTCGCGTCGAGTTGGAAAAAAATGTTGACTCGAGAGCTTCTCGTTGCTGCTGCTTTCGATTTGCTTATGCATTATGTAACATCTTTATGCTGCACAAATTATTTATCCTCTTACCAGATCAAATGATAATACAAAAACACACATATCATGCGCTCTAAATAGCGAATGAAAAAAAAAACTCCACAAGGAGAGCATATAGACAATTCCTAATAATAGTTTTAAAATCAAACCGTATAATATATACTGTACTCACGTGCATTTTGAGTTAAGTGTGCAAAATATATACATGACTCGTTTGGCTTTTTGCTGCGTGCATCATTAGCAGAAAAGTGCATTCGCATCTAAAAATATCTAAACACGTATGAAATTACGCTGACACGTAATAAATGGATTCAATTAGAATCAATTCTTTTGCCTCCTTCTTTTGCCCCAAGTGTACATATACAATGTCACGTCTGTCTGCGGTGCAGCAGCAGTTCGCAGCTATTCTCTGCTTCAATAATAATCAGTGCGCACAGGAATTTATCTGTCCGTATATCTTCTTATCTTTCGACATCTCCTGAATATCGCATATATACTTTCCCTTCGTCATTTTTGTAACTCAATCGTTCGCTACCGCCATTCGTACAGACTCTCTCTCTTTCCATCTCATTGAGCCACGAACTTTGTCCTACTCGTTTTGCACTTTAGCTTATAACGCTTATCGATCGGAATCTCCGCGATGGAGTAAGAATTGTGTGTACCCGTGCTGGTCTGAAAAAAAATTATGAACGCTGCGAAGTCTCTTATAATGCGAGCCGCGCCAACTGTAAATCAAGCGTGAAATCAATTGCATTTTAATGCGAATCGATTATATAAATATATATAAAAGCGAGCGAGCGATCGAGAGGATGAGGAAAAACAGGGGATTGACGTTAAGAATACCGTACCTTTAAAGTGAATTAAACGAAGTTGTTTTGAATCACTAGATTCGCGTAACGAATAATTCTCAAGCTCTCGCGGTTCAACGATTCTATTATAACCACCGATTCGCGCAGTTATCATCGTCTGGAGCGCGGATAAAATAAAAGTATGTATAATAACGCAAGAGAGATAAGAAGGAAAAATTCTTGCTCACGTAGCAGCAGCATTATTTCGAGAGCCGCACTTTTCTCGGCAACGAGTCAAGTCCCGCGTCTAAAGGAAGGGAAAACCTGCGCTCGGCTCGCCGCCGCCGCCACTTTCACCGAATAACAATCTATATTCGATATAATTTCGGCTGTGCACGCGGCGCGTGGAAAAGGCCGTCTAATATCGCGTTCGCCACACACACGCGCGCGACACGCCTTCGTTCGGAGCCGTGATTTCGCGCGTACAGCACTTGCTCCGCATTCTGACACAGCGCCCGTATCGGGCTCCTCTCCTAACCACTTTATTTTCTGGGATATATCTTTGTATTCTATCGCTCGGCGGCGATGGAGTCGGACTCTCTATATATCGCCCCATTCAATCCTCGCAGGCGCACTTTCTTCCATGTAGACCGGTGTGCATACGAGCACCGCGCGAGACCCCACGGTTCCTGTATATCTCTCCCAGCCTCAGCTTTTACGATGCATTCTTTCTTACCCTCTATTATATATAGCGTAATTCCTCCATTCCTCCACGCGGATATACGTGTATATATACGCGTATGCATATGCATAGATTAACTATTATGGGGCTAGTAACCGTGTGTTCCCGTGTGTCTGTGTACGTATGTGTGTGTGTGTGGGTGCGTGCGAAAAAGAGCTTGCATTATATATGTGTCAGGAATTCTCATCCAGATATGTTCGGAGCGCGATTGCCTCAAAGACTCGCGATTCTGTAGCCTGTATGTATATGTATACATAGTCGTGTAGAGCCGAGGCTGTAAGTATCCGCGGTGCGGGGGACTGATTTATTATAATGATGCATTCAAAATTGTTCCCTCTCTCTCCACGATATTATATACTAATTTTCTGGGCATTATTGTTTTGTTTAAGCTGCACGTCGGCGCTGGCGCATGTATATGTTTGCGTCGTCGCTCGTCGCGTATGGGTTTAAAACGTACGACTCGAACGCTTTATTCGCATGATTATATACGCGCGCGCACATAATGCCGCTTTTATTTTCATCAGATTGCGCTTAATCGTAGACATTAGCCTCCTATATATTTGCACGCTGCATCGAATATCCATAACGTACATATTAAAATTACTTATTAAATTACTTATTAAAATTATATCGTTTATATACTGTATTGCGTCGGCGCGAATCAATCGAAATGTTTAAATTCGTTATGCCACGCAGCATATGCGAACAATGTCGTCGCGTGTAGACTTTTGTATACCGTTAGCGATCAATACAACTCGGTACCACTAATTTCTTCAAAAATCTCGCGTATACGTAGAAATATAAAAAAAACGAGTACGGCGTGTGCGCGGGGATAAGGACTGGAATTGGCTCGCGTTATAGTCGCTCGGCTATATAACGGCGGATATAGGAGAAAATGCCTCGCGCGCGCGCGACCGCATACCTATATATACACGACTGCGCGCGCACCGTAAGTAATTAGCACATCTGGCTACTTAATCAAAGCAAATCCCTACTGCTTACACGTATACTACTGCTATACATATACCTCACTTGCATAATTATATATACGCCCGTTATTATTATTCTTATTATTTATTGGCATATACACACGCGGTATACATACGCCTATATACATTATGATATACACTCGCAACAATGATAAGGTTACGCTGTATATAAAAATCTCTTTTTCAACCATAGTTTTCGGGAAAATGTTGCGGGGAGCCGCGTTAAGATTTGATTTTATAAGGGAGGGATGGAGCAGCCGCGTATGCGCATATAAGCTAAAAGCTAAAATATTCCACAGCCTGCCAGCGCCGCAGATTTTTCTTTCATTTTTTTTCGCCTGCATGTATATATATACGAAGCGTTAAATGTCGGCCTCTTAAGCTTGATAAACGCATTTTCATTGGGAAGCAGAAACGCGTCTTTATGGGCAAGTTCTCCGTGGGACAAACGATATACATATATATATATATATATATACCGCGTGTAAATGTTTATGCCGCGCGCACGCTTTTTATTACGCGCAGCTTTTACATATAAATTTACCAGCACACCTCGCGCAGCGATCGTCGCGTTGAGGTATATGTATAAAATCGAAACCCATTGTCCTTATATGTATACCACTTGAAAAGGCGAACAATCGGCAATAAAAATTTTCGAAATTTTCCGTCCTCGCGGAACACAAAAGACAAAAGAGAGCACACGACTGACGGCGGCCGCGTCGGGGGTAGGGCCTCCACGTGCACGCCAGTGTACAATACAGCGGTGCAGTTTGCACTTTGAAATCGAACGAGTAGCGCGGCGCACGTGTGTGTGCAGTTTTCTGTACGTGGCCATATGCAGGAGAGCGGCGCTCACGGAGAAAGGGACTCTCGTGTGTGTGTGTGTGCGCGCGGCTGCAGCAGTTGCCGAGAGTTTGGCCGCTGCACTCTGCACTGTGCGGAGACAAATATAGAAACGCGATTCGCACGGAAAAAGGGATCGAATCGCATCTGGTTGCTATACCGATATAAGCCGGTATATCTACATAGAAGGAATCGTTATGGGCTTTCGGTTATTGAACTTGGGTGGAGAGATGCGCTCGCGAGTCGACTTTTGGCTAATCGAAAGCCTTGTATTGGAATTTTATAGATTTTGTTAAGAGGTGCGCAGGCGTGCCAGGTTGTTAAGGCTGCGGCTCTTGCTGATATTATCTGTATAATAGTCTAGTCCGGATATTAAACTGATTAAGCGTGCGCGCGCAGGACACGGCTCTGCTTAACCTATACAGAATCGAGATAGAACTAGATTAGAGTTGCGGAATATTACTTTTTTTTTATAGACCGATCGCTACTATACACACCGTTTCGATACATTTTATCAGCGAGTTTGCGCGCCAGTGGATTAACGCAGCTGGATGTAAATAAATATTCATCAAGACCCGAATCGGAACGAGTCTTTTTCAATCTCCTTTTTCGAATTCAATTGACCTAAAATATATCTGGCCACTCAAATCTTTATAAAAGAAGAATGCGCTCCGTATATCTTTATTAAGAAATTACAATTATCACCAAAGATGTATATGTTTGTACCTATATATATCTGACTTCCTCTAAAAGTCATTTCCTCATTATACGCATGTGGATTCGGCTGCGTCGAGCACACATATATCCCGCGCCTCTATGTATAATAGAGCCGAGTTTTTCCCGCTCTGGCAAAATCATCGCGCACGCGCTCACACATGTATAAGCAGTACGTACAAGCGAGATGATAGAGACACGGTGCCATGCGCTCGATACCGAGACTCGCTCCTCCTATATGTATATCTATATATATACCCGTCCCTCTCACTCGTTCAGCCGCGTTGTTAGACGTGCACTATCCTATATAGGCGCACACGGCGACGACTACGACTATACGACTACGACGACGACGACGACGACAAGCGAGTCGCGCGGAGAGTCGGTCGGTGGGGCAAAGTTAAGCTAAAGAGAGAGAGAGAGAGAGTGAGAGACAGAGAGAGACGTATAGACGCAGAGAGCGCGCGCTCCAGTCAGTCAACCTCCTTTCACTTTCGACGAGCTCGTTGCGGCTCTCCGCTTATAACACATATATACATATACGTACACCTCCCTCTCTCTCTCTCTCTCTGTCCTCTTTGCGGCTCTCCTCTGTGCGTGTGTGTCTGTTTGCGTCCGTGTGTGTAGATCTGCGCGATGTATATATATGTGTGTGTGTGTGTGCGTATACCGGCACGGCGCGGCCGGCGGCGCGCACGCGCCCCGCGCAATTTATATATCGAGGATGTGGGAGAACTCGCGCTTTTCCTGCGGTCGACCGAGCTCCCAACTCTCTGTGCACTCATGACTGTATATACGCGAGAAAAAATTGTCTTACGATGCTGTATTATTTGTACATATATATATTTTTGCTACTGCCTCCAGTCATTTCGTTCCGATATTAGTTTCCTTTTTCGTGAGCGTTTCGCACTTCTGCAGCGTACATATTACGATAAGTAAATGATTTTGATCGAGTTCTAATTAGGCCTGTATACAGCTTCGAGTACAGCGGCTATTACGAAATATGTAATTGCAAGGTGATCGACCTGACTGAATATTGGGGATATATAACCTGTAAGATTAGCGGCAGCCCATCAGGAGTATCGGCGCTGTACCGCGCGTGGAATCCTTGGACCGAGACAACGAAGCTCATCGAACACGAAAAGCAGTGGCGGCTGGAAATTCACGTTGAACGACTTGTATAAAGAAATTCCTCGATTATCGCGCGTATATAGAAAAGGGGCTGTTACTGGCCGCAGCTAATATTGCAAGGCGTCAAATGCTGCGCGGCTGTTTCAGAATTCAAAGTCTTGTGCTCTGCACACATGAATATATATAGAGGTAGAGCAGGTCGGTGCAAGTCTCGTTTCTCTCATTGTGATGTATACGGAAAAACGGTGGCATACACACGTTGCGGATTGTAGTTATATACGGCGGGCCCGAATAAATCCGCGGCTGCAGCAGCAGCAAAGAGCCAAGCCTATATACCGCAGAGCTGCACCGCCTTTATTAGCCGTTTCGATTCTGCTTATATATACGTAGTACATTCAGCCAAAGTGCCGAGAGAGAGAGAGAGAGAGAGAGAGAGAGAAAATAGGAGCACATATATGTATATAAGGTCGCGGGGCATTGATGAATGGCCTCTTTAATTAATACAACTTGAGAGAGTATAAGAGAATATATGAGAGAGAGAGAGAGAGAGACATAGAACACACGTACGCCCGCTAATACACCGCGACTCGTGAATTTCTTTAAACGCTTTATCGCGATTCAACGACTTCGCTTCGTATATGTGCACGTGGGTGTGTGTGTGTGTGTGTGTGTGTGGCTTTTTTCTGTTCCGCTCCTTCTTCTACTTCTTCTTCTTCTTCTTCTTCTTCTTCTTCGCTCGAGAGATTATAAGGCGTTCGCGCGGTCTTACTCAAATGCGGCCTATATTACACAAAAGTAAATATATACGAGTATATAGAGCGGAATTGTCGTTCCCCTCCCTCCCCCCCTTGGCTTTCTATATATGCTCTGCGCTCGGCGCACGTGGTTTACGATATACACCGCCGCGGAGCTGTGAGCACACGGTAATTTAGACTCTTTTAAGATTCTTTTATATATATGCGGATTCGCGAAAATTTCATTTCTTAATTCATCTCGCTCGACTAAATGTCCAGCCGGAATAAAATACGCCGCATGCGCTAAATGGAATGCATTGTATAGAGTAAAAATAACGTGCTGTCTATTAGCTATATATATTCACTTGAACTAAGCTTTTCGCGAATATCCTGCAGGATTTTCCGTATATTGCGATCTCTTACTGGAACTGGAGTTTGCGTGTTCAAGCTATGTAGAAACACCGAGAGAAAAAAAACGGTGTGCACGGGCAGTAACCGAAAACCAGAGACAAAGAGTGAGAGAGAAAGAGAGAAAAAGCACGCGGAACTAATTCACCTCCTCCAGGCCACCTGCGAACAGCCATCGAGCAAATAAAGAAAAAGAAGACCGTGAAAAGGATAAAACACCGAGAAAGAGAAGTCAAGATGGCGATACACTTGAGCAAAAAAGAATATATAGAGGGATAGAGGAGGTGCGCATCGGTTCTAGTATATATAGACGGAGATCACCGGATATCGGCGTGTGTCGCGTCATCATGGAACGAGCTGGCGTTCGTCTCGGTGGAACGTCGTACTCGTGTCCCAGTTCTCTCTTTGTCTCTCTCGCGATTAGCCGCGCGACTTCCGCCTTCCCCAGCCGATCGCGACCTTAAAGGAACGCGCTCGCGCATATATACACGCACGCGTATGCTGCAGGGACGGGATAAACGGCGGAGCGCACTCCGAGAGAGCCAAGGCTGTGTGCGAGCGCGACTATATATCCCAACGCCCTCCGGCGCGATCACGTGATATTCGCTTCTCTCTCTCTCTCTCCCTCTCTTTCACTCTCACTCTTGCCTATATGCACTACGAGCTCTCTCGTGCGCTCCCCCTTTTTTACATTCCTTTTACTTCCTTTTATTGCCGGTACATATGTCTGTGTATGTGTGTGTGTTGGCGAGCCGGTATCATATTTTCACTCCTTTCTGTCCGCGGCGTTTTTCTCTCTTTATTTTCTTTTTAGAAAAAGTCCCAACTTCTTCGTTCGAAAATCACTTCGCCGTATAGGCATACATTCATATAGCGCTTATAATTGATTAAATAATAATTTCGAAGGCAATTAAAACTGAATGTACGCAAACGCGTCGTGTGTGTGTGTGTGTTCAGTGCCAGTGCGTATAAAGACATATAATTATCAAGCGGTTAATATCTCATTAATTTGCATCCGATAGCCGCGTGCCTGAGTCACGCGTAAATTTACTATTAATGTAATAGCAAATATAATTATTTTAACGCTAACTTTACGCAATGGCGAGCGCACGAGGGGCTGAATAATTTTCGCGTTATATATAGGCATACTTGTGGTCGTCGCGTCGTGAATTATAAAACTATATTGTTCCCAGCTGTTGCTGCTGCTGCTGCTGCACACTCGCCTATCTCCCGATTGAATTTTAATTACGAGCTTTAGTACGGCCGGTCAATTCCGTTGCTGCACACCTCGATATAGTTTTCTTTTAATAATAATTTAGCGCTGCTGCTGCACCAGCTTAGGCGAAACTGCATAGAATGCGGCGATATGCAAAAGAGAGAGAGAGAGAGAGAGAGAGCGGAGACACTGAAGGTATTACTTTTTCCATAGTTAGGTATAGTACAGCGGAGAGTATCGATACGGGTTGCAAAGCAGAATCTGTGTACACAAGTACTGCTCAGACTTGGTCCGATTCCATAAGCGAACATCAAAGAAACTCTGCTCCAATCGCACGATACTCAACTGGACTCGCTCTGCTCCTTCTCGGCTGCTTTTCGATATAGCCCCTACACACAGAGCGAGCGATAGCAAAAATGCCGCAAGTAAATTATCGCTATCAAAAACCGGAGCGTTTGAAAAGTGACCTGATCGACGCTTCCCGTATCCAAAGCATCTTCATACTCTTGTATTTACATTTTCATTCTATTGCTTACCTCGTACTTACCTATATACACGGCTGCTCGTATCGCATCGCGCAATGACTCACTTATATGTATGAAGATGATCTTTGACGAGACATCGACCTTCTCAATTTTCTTTTCATATCGAGTAAATTTCTCGAGTTCGGCGCCAATGATCACCTGTCTCGAGAAATTTACCGAGCGCATATATATAAAAAAAAAAGAGTCGCAACCCAAGCAGCCCTTCGTATACGATACAAGTCTATAACGAGCATATTTTGTTTTTGATTGCAGCGGTTCGAGCGGACAGGATGCGCGGAGGCAGGAACAAGTTCGGACCGATGTACAAGCGCGACAGGGCGCGAAAGCTCCAGATGATCAGGCAGCGACAATTGGCCCTGCAGACGATTCGGGGCACATTGGGCGACCCGTCCAATTATCCGGCGACGGTCACGCCCTTCCTGCACATCAAGCAGGAGATACAGATACCCAGGTCTCGTCGCTCACCTCCTCCCCGGACTCCTCGCCCTCGCCCGCGGCCGTAGCTGCTGGACTCGTCACGACCCAGCCTGGCGCCGTCTCCGGGGTAAGTATCTCCACCTTTTTTTTTGCCTTTCCCCCTCCACATATCTCCACATACTCGGGGTCCGATTATCTTAGCCTGCTTGTGTGTATGCTTGTATATTGGGAAACTTAACGCGTGCGGGGAAAGATAACGAGTGAATGGGTCGCATGCAGGGACGCGCTCTTATCTCTCGCGGCTATTTCACATACATTCATCGTGTAGAAAGTGCACTTTCGAATTTTTCGACGACTCCGTTTTCAAAATCTTGTTTTGTCGCAAGCGCATCGACAAGCTATTCTTAACTATTGAAATTATTCCAAACTCGTGAGATTTCTTGAATATAGTCGCGTACAACCGCATCGGAGATTATATACGGTAAAGCTCTTGTGAATTTAGCAATCGAAAATGAAAGTTGTATTGGAATTTGTATGGGACTGTTTCACTGATAAATCAAAAATCTTACAAAACTGCGTAACTCGTTATACTTGCACGAAATTTTGTAACCAAAGGCCTTTTCAATTTTCATGGAATTTATAACAAAACGTACTACAATGCTGTTATTTGAAATATAAATTTAAAGAGAATAATTGTGGACAAAAAAAAGAAGCAATTGCTCAATCCTTTCGATGGAAAAAAAAGGAAAAGAAGTCGGGTTACGCACTTTTGTCACGCCTCATTTGGAATATAAGATATCTGTTTCTTTACTGATAAATCATTTCCTTAGAATTACTATTGGCAACAATTGGCCGGCGCGCATTGTGAATTGCAGCAGAATCACCGAACTGCTCAATTTATCGAAAGCAATAGTTTAAAAATAGACAATCGTCAAAAAATAACGATGTTGACTCATCACCTGACGGCTACCAAAGACTTTAAAAAGGTTACAACAACACTTTCGTATCTTTTACTATAGTAAATAACTTTAAACAACAAATAATACATTTAGACTATGTTTCTTTTGATGTTTTAACCATTATTTTTTTAATATAACTTGCGCAAATTCCTGTATATACGTCAAATTGCATTCGAATAAATCACTTTACGAGAACAATTGGTCTTTAACTGTCAACGGCAAAGAAACAGGCTCATCGTCTTATTTGCATATACGCATACATGGCAACGTTTTCGCACGCGACGTTCATATATTACATATATTGTATATTTCTGCGTAATTGCGAAAGGAGCTCGAACCGGAGATTAAAGATCGCGTTAATTTTCTCCACGCGCACAAATTGCCCTGTCACGTTTGGTTACAGGTATACATATCGAAATTGAAAGTGTCACGTCGGCCAGCCAGGGTATCGCGAACTCTGGAAACGGCGCTATTATAAATTCACCGCGGCCAGGTTCATTATAGATGCTCGTGTCGGCCGCGTGTGAAAAAGTTGCCTTGTCATAAATCACTTACACATATGATACAGTTGCACGCGCGGGGAGATGGATTCGAACGAATTTCCGAGAGGCTACATCTAAATTTTGCAAATAACAGAGCGACAGGAGGCGAGACCAAATCGCAAGACTAACCGTTTCCGCGTGATGTCCCTTTTTCCAGAGTGGCCAGCACCAGATGATCGCCCCCTCGACGCAAGCCTCCCTATCCTCGGCCAGCAGCAACAGCCACAGCCTCCACGGGCCGGGCGGCGGCGGCGGCGGCGGCGGCGGCGGCGGCGGCGGAGGCGGAGGTGGCAACGGCGGCAGCGGCAGCAGCTCCAACAACCCCCTGGACGGGAGCAAACTCTGGCCGGCCAACTCGACGACGCCGAGCCCCAAGGGCTTCGGGGGCTTCGAGCACCACACGGGGCACGGGGGCCACCTCCACCAGGCCGGACTCTCGGCCCATCACCAGGGAGCGACGGGGCCCCAGGGCAACAGCCTCGCCCAGGCGGGACAGCCGGGAGGAGGACAGGCCGCGGCGGGCCTCGCCATCAAAACTAGTCCCATGATCCGAGACTTCGTGCAGACGGTCGACGATCGCGAGTGGCAGGCCTCGCTCTTTGGCCTCCTCCAGAACCAGACCTACAACCAGTGCGAGGTCGACCTATTCGAGCTCATGTGCAAGGTGCTCGACCAGAACCTCTTCTCGCAGGTCGACTGGGCGAGGAATTCGGTTTTCTTCAAGGATCTCAAGGTGAGAGAGAGAGAGCCGCGATCTTAGCTCAACCCTCTCCCCCACTTTATCGCGCGGGGCTGCAGCTGCTGCTGCTGCTCTACTGGCCGACCGCCAACTGGCCCAGTTTCTCGCGAGCAATCTATAAAATAGGCAGCCACCTAAACTTCTCGCTTCGTTCTTGTTACAACTCCCATGTACGAGTTCGCGCGATTCACTCGCTTACATAATGTTTCCAATAACTAAACTAAACATCACTCTAGAAATTTTATAAGTCCTTTTCCATACCGACGCGCATATATACATATAGATTATATATTCCTGTTGTGTATACAATTTCCAAATTTATCCAACTTCTTGGAATGCTGTTAAATATTCAGTGACGATCGTCATTAAAACTTAATAAAACCTATAGTTATTATTACGTGCGATGTTGTAATGTGGCATTCAAACATAGCAATAATAATAATAATAAATTAAACTATTTCACGCAACTCACTGCCTGGAATTAAAGCTCGATTTCTTTGTCACAATTATTCATTCGTTTACTGCATTTTCAAAATGAACGATTATTATAAATTAGATTAAAATATGTGTAATTATTGTTGCACGTATATATTAATTAATTATTTTTAACAATTTTTGTTCGTACGATTATGCTTATCAATTTGTCATGTAGCTGAATCATAAATTATTATTCTCCTGCAGCTAATAAACTTTTCCGTTCGTCAATTTTCATAGGTTATTCATTCATAATTTGTCTGTTTAATAATTTAATATGACTTATTCGATAATCGAAAGTCGTATGTCTGTTCTACTTAAAATGCTGTCTTGTATTTATGGCACTCGTAGTTTGTTATGCGTATACTTACTGGCTTATTTAATTGTGACTTTTGGTTGTAGTTATATAATATTAATACATGTTGTTCTTTACTACCCATTTTTGTGCTACCCGCATCGGTAAGTAGTTTCACACGCAATAATCTTTTTTTTTATTTTTATCTGCATCCCGATTCAAGTCTTGAAATTGTTATATATTATGAAATTTGCGGTTAGATATGCTTAAATTTTTTAATACACTCAATTATTAAATCTTGTCTTAAAACGAGAATAGCGCATATTTCTCCCGTGAATTTGATCGGTTATTTTTGGTAAGCTGCATTATAGATCGTTGAACTTAGATTGTTGATTCGCGATTATGCAAAGGAGCGCATCGTTTGTTTCTATGTCGAAATATATATGTATATACAATACATGTGTTTTCAGCATTTTCGTTCATTGTTTCATATTTGCTCGTATTGTTTGTTTGACTCTAACTATACTTACTAATCTTTAAAGACATTTTCTTATTGCTGCACAGGGTAAGTTTATGTTCAAATTCTTCTACCTATGTGTGTATTAGTCTTTCATGAAGTTATACAATTATACGAGAAACGAGATTTAAAAAAGGATTCCTTTCAAGTGTCAACGGTAATTCGGTTTTTAACGGTTATATATTTTAAAGTGAAGAAACATTTTCGTTCTTACACAATTTACGTTATTAGTTAATCAATTTGTGATCGCTTAAACTTTTGGGATATTATCTTTTTTTTTTAAATCAGTAATTTTTTTAAACATGTCTTGTATTTTAAATATGGTCATATCATTGATCGAAATAATTCCATTTAATATAATATGTAGAAACTTTTTGATGAATTTATTAATTGGCTAGACGCGTCACTTTTTGGACCTTTTTCTCTGTACGTTGACTCTTCAAATTGTCCCTTGTAACCAAATTTTTGTAATAGCGTTGCCAAACGTTACATTACTTTTACATTTCTTACACTTTCCTTATTTAGTAACTGTTCACGAGGATATTTTATTTCATTCTAGTCACGTATTTCCACCAATATCCACGAATTTAATTTTCCCTTTTTCGTAATACACAAACTGAATATATTTCGATCATTTGATCAACACGTAGAGGTTTTAAAGCTTTAAAAGCTTTGTGGCAGTTTTCTCTGCTAATTATTCATTCTACTCGATGAAAATGACATTATCGATAATAGAATTGGAATCGATTTCATAAAATAGGACGATGGTCTTCCGACATATATCGAGATACTTTGATCGACAATGTCGATAGCGAAGATCCCTGCAAAATTGGATTTTACCTCCGCGCTTCTCAATTTAATTTGTATTGGTCTAGGGAACGGAATACGATTACTCTTTTTTCACAGTTGTGCAGTAGTGCGTTTTTGCGTAATTTTATTGATTGTTTCATTAATTAAGAAAGTGCGTTGGTATATATATATATATATTATAACGTAAATAATTGGATTGCATTCGTACATTTTATGCATAATCACGAAAAATAATAGAAAAGAAATAGTTCATCTTACTTAGATTGTTTTTACCCACGACATCAATTTTTCCAATTGATTGACTTGTATATAGTTTATATTATCTCAGATTCCTACATTTGAATTTTAAATTGGATATAAAATAAGTCACTAAGCGGCATTATAAATTAGAATGTAGGCAATAAGCATAATAAAATTCAGGCTGTTGCTCGTAGTAGTATAAGCATCGATTTTCTTCTGCATATCGAACGCTTTCAATTACATAATTATATCAATATTATTATCATTATATATATAGATCTTCAAAATCAGTCCAATCGCTCATACCGACTATTCAGCAATATATATGCAGTTAGGAAAATGGCACTATTTCTAATATTCTCTGGTATAGCGATATTTCCTTTCCTCAAAAATGCCTTCCACGAAATGTTCAATTAGGTATATATATATATATATA